>JAODUE010004401.1:0-10609 GCA_027564755.1 Amblyopsis hoosieri
CTGAGGCCATGGTTCTCAGCAGGAAACCGATGGAGTGCCTACTCCGGGTAGGGAATGAGTCCTTACCCCAAGTAAAGTAGTTTAAGTACCTCGGGGTCTTGTTCGCGAGTGAGAGGACATTGGAGCGGGAGATTGGCCAGAGAATCGGAGCAGCGGGAGCGGTATTGTAATCACTTTACCGCACCGTTGTGACGAAAACAGAGCTGAGCCGGAAGGCAAAGCTCTTGATCTTCCGGGCAATTTTCATTCCTACCCTCACCTATGGTCATGAAAGGTGGGTCATGACCAAAAGAACAAGATCACGGGTACAAGCGGCCGAAATAGGTTTTCTCAGAAGGGTGGCTGGCGTCTCCCTTAGAGATAGGGTGAGAAGCTCAGCTATCTGTGAGGAACTCTGAATAGAGCCGCTGCTCCTTTGCGTCGAAAGGAGACAGTTGAGGTGGTACGGGCATCTAGTAAGGATGCCTCTTGGACGCCTCCCTTGGGAGGTGTTCCAGGCACGTCCAGCTGGGAGGAGGCCTCGGGGAAGACCCAGGACCAGGTGGAGAGATCTCCATACTGGCCTAGGAACGTCTCGGGATCCCCCAGTCAGAGCTTGCTGATGTTGCTCGGGAAAGGGAGGTTTGGGGTCTGTTGCTGAAACTGCTGCCCCCGCGACCCGACTCTGGATAAGCGGGAGAAGATGGATGGATGGATTTTTTTTAAGAAATGTTGCTATTCATGGTGCCTATAGCTGGAATAAAATGATAGATTCCTTATTCGATTTTGATGTGATGTCATAATTAAACTATTTTGTCACAATCTTACTCACGAGCAATGAGTGGAACAACATGATAGTAAAGCGCAGAAGTAGGGCTGGACAATAATTCAATATCAATATATATTGCGATATAAACTTTTTCGATAACGGTGATATGACTTTTAAAGTACTTTACGGTATTTCGATAAGCTATACATTTGTCACTGAATGACGGCCGCAGCAGTCAGCTCGCAGGGCTCTTACAGTGCGACCATTTAACTCGCAAATGCGACTAAAAATCTTGGTGTTCAAACATTAAAAAATATTTAGGCCCACTTTGTGCGAGTGACTTCTAGCCAATATGTTCGCAGCTCTAATATGCTCAGTTGTGCATGGTTACCGTGCGGCGCGCACTGGATACCTATTCCAAACGTGGTTCCACTTCCAACAGGGTGAGTGCGTAACTGTTTATTGTTACCATAACTACACTCCATCGATGTTCGTTGAAAAGTGTGTTTAGCTGTTCGAATCGGGTCTCGGAGCTGAACACAAACACACTCCCATATTAGCTACCTCGTCATTACAGCTAGCTAAAGCTACAGGCAAGACACCAGCAAAACTGGTGAAAAAAATGCCGGCGAACGATACATGCTCATATGGTTAGAGGTGGATGTGCGATAACGCCGCCAGCCAGCTTTAAAATTGTGCTGTGTGTTTGTGCAATTACGGTAAAGACCTGTGTTTACCGTACGCTCACGTGAAGCTACATTGTATGCAGTCACAATATTACGATCTCTATAGTATAGTAAAATTATACATCGTTTCATATGGCTATTAATCTAAATAGGAAGTTATAAGAATATATCTGTATAGCCTAACTTTTAAAGATATATTGCATTCAAAATTTGCTCAAATTTCTATATTCCAGCTGGTTGTCCTTCTCTTCCTTGAAGACCTCCACTTTAAAAATGGAGACGATTTTACATGAATAGGGAAAAAGTGTGGAATAAATACAGTATACTGTATGTGACCATCTCACAATTGAAAAAATCTTCAGCAGATATTTTATAATAGGTCAAACCTGATAATGTAGGCCTAATCATCTCTCCTTTGTCAAAAACCAAGCCATTCAGACATAATACTATAGAGATTAACATACAATTAAAACAAAATACTAAAGGTGAATAATTGCATAACGGTTATGGCTTGTTTGAATTTCAACTTTGCTCCCATATTTTTGGCTGTACTCAATTTTTTGTCTGCGCTCCTAAATGTTTTAATTTAGGAGCAGTGTGCTCCTTGAGAATAAAGTCAGTGTAGCCCTGCCAGCTGTATTCAAGGTGAACAGAATAGAAACTCTGCGTGATGACTTGCACTACAGCCAGTGCAAAGCAGTATGGGCTGTTTTCAGGTGCCAAATACTTTTACAGTCTGTAATGTCTTCTGTGGAATGTCTAATTCATGGGACCACAGTGCTAGTCACATGCACACCAGAATGTTTCTGACACTTGACGCTAAAAGGTGACGCTAAAAGGTGAACGTTAATCTGTATGTTTATCATTTCTAAAATATTATAGTTTCATTGGAGGTTTAATAGACTTGCAAATGCATTTTTCAGAAGTTTTTAAGTACTCCGTTGTGAGTGTTCTTAGCAGATATTCTGAGGCTTTTATTGTTCTTATCGATATCGGAATTATATCGTATTGACCGAAATTATTAAGTATATCGTGATGTACATTTTGGACATATCGTCCAGCCCTACGCGGAAGCCTTTCATTGATATTCTTCATTCATTCAATGACCGCTTGCAATTTTCGTAACCCACTCAGTGACCTAGTTTGAAAACCGCTGCAGTAGAAAATACAGTCAAGTTGCAGGACCACACACTTTGTGATTATCCCACGATTTCAGAGTGGTGATTCCAGGGATCTCACAGAAACTCACATGTCAAACGTGAGCAAAACAAACATGGAGGTAGACTGTCAATCATGCCGTCAATACACAGATCGCAGTTGCTGTATTAGCACTTAGGTGTGCTACATACCTTGTACAGAGACAAACCACTCTGAA
Source organism: Amblyopsis hoosieri (assembly GCA_027564755.1). Taxonomy (NCBI): domain Eukaryota; kingdom Metazoa; phylum Chordata; class Actinopteri; order Percopsiformes; family Amblyopsidae; genus Amblyopsis; species Amblyopsis hoosieri. The sequence goes on from JAODUE010004401.1 coordinate 2,810, forward strand.
TGAAGTCAACTCATGGCTGAGAAAACAGAAAATTCATGACTTGTTTATTTAATTTTGCAGCACAATCTGGAAGGTTGGCGGCGTGATCCCAGTCACACCTCCACCTCTAACCATACGAGCATGAACCGCTCACCGTTTTTTTTCCATCAGTTTTGCTAGTGTCTTCTTCCATTTTTGGATGATGGAGGGCACTGTTCTCATTGGATCCTTCAATGCTGCAGACATTTTTCTGTAGCCTTCCCCAGGTTTGTGCCTTTACACAATCCTGTTTTGCAGGTCTACAGACAATTCCTTGGACTTCATGGCTTGGTTTATGCTTCTGCGTCACACCTACGTGGACCCTATATATACTGGTGGCTGAGCCATATACACACACACACACACACACACACACACATTTTTTCAAAAGTGATCAAATTTGACAATATTGTTTATATCGATATAGCAATATTATGCCTTTATTCATTCGTTTTTCTATTTGTTCATTTCTCTCTCCATTCCTGCACTGTGCTTGAGTGAGGAGAGGACATGATTTAGTACATTCAGAGTGTCGAAGGGGTGGAGACACCAGAGAAAGCTCATGTGTCGGCCTACTAACTCCGCTTGCACATTTGAAGCGCACTTTTTTTCCCAGGTAGCCAATGAGAGAGCAGATACTGAGTCACATGCTCAATTTATGTTTCTGACAACAGATACAGGTAGCCAGTGATGCGCAGGTTCGGTTAGGAAAAGCTCAGCTCAAAGATTGCGGGTGGGTAAAATGAGGTAACGCAGCGGTCAGACCAAGTTATAAATATATACTGAATCCTTGCTCTCTCAAGCACACACACGGGTTCTGATGGTTGATGAACTCATTTTTGCGTGTCGGGGGGTGCAGGTTGGCTCTCCTAACAGATTGTGTGGGTGAGGGTTGCAAAAAAAGACAACCCCCGCATCAATCCTAGCTAGTAATCAAAAACCAATGTGGATTAAAATAAATAGTCATATCTACAATCTACAATTGATGTAGCTAAAAATAAAAATGGTCATATTTCCATCGGTTATCCTGTTCCCCCCCCCCTTCTACTTTTCCCTCTTTGTTTAAACTGCCACGATTAGCATAAATAGCTTGTTTCTACCGGTAGACTTAACTATGGATATACTGTAAGATATTTAACAAATGGATATACTGTAAGATATTTAACAAATGCATTTGTTTATCAACAGTTGATGCAGTAGTATTATTAGTAGTATTGTTTTATGATTATAATATAGTCTTAACAGAATCCATATAAAGTGAGATTTCCAATGCTCTCATTGTTTAGCTTTATAGAGTGTGATGGAGTATTTTTGTCGACTAGTCCAAGTAAAATGTGTTGAGTTTCAATGATTGTGAAATGATAGTCATCGTTACTATAGGAACATCTCTATTATGTTTTGTTTGCACAAATGTGTATGTGTACAAGAGTAAAACCTGTAATTGTTTTATTTTGATTAAAAAAAACAAAGTAATGTGCTCGTGACATCTCACATTTGGCATTGATGTAGGCCTGAACATTTAGCACACTTTACAGAAAGTATCGATATATAACCTAAATATAACCGGGATATGATTTTTGGTCCATATCGCCCAGCCTTGCCCTACGCCGTAACCTTACACGTAGGGCAGGGAGGTTCAAATCCGGTCCTGGAGTGCTGCACCCTGCATGTTTAAGATCTCTCCCTGTTCCAAAACACCTGATTAAAATGAATGTGTCATTATCAGGCTTCTAACAACCTTGAATCAGGCATGTTGGAGCAGGGAGAGATCTAAAACATGCAAAGTGCGGCCCTCCAGGACTGGAGTTGAATAGCCCTGGCTTAGGGTGACGCGAACTCTCGATAAAAAATGTAACTACACGTCCTACTGCGTCGATTCCACGCAGCCTATATCAGGGGGATTTCCCTATGGTATTTCCTTGATGTCGGGCAATAAAAAGCAGTCTTTTTCAAATACTCGTGTGTCTGCAGATTGTTTCCTATAATATTGGTAACTAACCAAGAGATTCGCTGGAAATAAATATATGCCAGGGCTACAGACTATGACCAATAAGTCGCATTTTGTGACCATTTTTGGAGACAGCACAACTACATTTTATAACTAGGTGCTCCAGTGCAACTTGCAAATATGTTCACATTATATATCATTATTACCACCGCCGGGCCACTGATTCATTAAGTCTCAAATATGTGGAGCTGTCCGCTTACTGCATTCAAATGAGCGGTTGTCCACTCTCTCCTCTCTAATGTTTGTATTGCTTTACGGGTCTCACAATTCAATTCTACTTTGGATTACTAAACTCCGGCTTTCAGCGGCCTGTCTTTGAACAAGAGTGGACGAGGTGGATAATTTACAAATGCATACGGCATCTGTCTACCTATATTGTTAAAAGTAGATTTTGTACAATGAATTAATGAAAGAGTCCATGTGAAATGTGTAAAAACATTACGTCCTTTCACTAAGATCTTACCAGCCGGCAAGGTGAAAAATGAAAGTCCACACAACCCATTAATCCATATAAGGCACACCATTAAACTAAGGCACACAAACGTGTCTCACATATCTAAAGTGTTATTGCAGTATTTAATGTACTGACAATGTTTGAGGATCATCATTTCTTATGAATTAATAAGATAAGGTTAGTTTACCCCCAATGATCAGATGATATTGAGACGACCTGATGTAGGCTACAGACAGTAAAATTTGCAATGTTTTGTAAGTCTCTATGTTTCATACGCATACTACTAGGTTAATTAAGATATCCAGTGAAAATAAATACTTTTTGTATGTTAATAACGCTAGAAAAGCATATACATTGTGTTAGTAAAGCTGTATAGCCAGCCTGGTTCTACACACAGTGCATTCTGACGATTCTGTTGTGTGTTTCTAAGCAGTTCGTTTTTGTTTTAGCCGTCAACAGTCGTTAATGAAGTCTGTGTCGTGAATCTTGCGCATGCGTAGTGGAATTATAAACTGGAGACAAACTGCTTTTTAAGCCTTATTTTGAGGCAAAATCACCAAACATTAAGATGTTTTTTTTAATCAGATCTGACTCGCGATATACGTGCAATTCTTATGTCCCAATGATCACTGAAAGAGCGGTTATGGCTCTCTCCCTATTAATGCCATTGAGTACTTTCTAAATAAAAGTCCAGAAGTTAAAAGATTGCTGCAAAGTGGCGAGACGTGCCTATAAGGGCTTTTTTAGACCTCTGAGCTATGATTTCTATTGGACAGCGTTTAACAAGTAGGCATTGCTTCGCATTGTTTTCGATCATCTCATCAAGCTCTACCACCGCCATTTCAAAACATGCTCGATTTCATCTCACTAACCCACCGAGATTGGTCCGCCAGCAGGGTGGCTGTGAAAACAGGGTTTCCAGACTAGAATCTCATCTTAGAAAATTGATCTGAGAGCAATTGTTGGGTGGAGACAGGCTACACAAGCACCACCCAGTTGCAACAACCTTTCCCCCTCCACTACTGAAAAGATATCACCTAGACGAAACACTGAAAAATATGAATGAGCTGCGTTGCTTCGATTAGTGGTGTGCCTAACTTTTGTGCTGGTGCTCCTAAAAGTTTCAGTAAGGAGCACCAGTGCTACTAGTGGAAAAAGTTAGTCTGGAGCCCTGTATTCCAAAACGTTTTACACTATTAGTAGACAAGACAGGGGTTTCTCTATGGGATTTCCTTGTTGTTCAAGCAGTGCAGAATTTTAACATGCTCACAACGGCGTATGGTACACCCGTAGCTGACACCATAGGCTGGACGTAATAGATGCGACGCAGAAGCATAAATGGGCGCATGCTCAGTGTACCTGCCTTATCGCATTATCAGATAATACGGCTAAAACACACATTTTAGTTTTTAACCCCCGTTTTAAAACTAAAAAACGTATAATGTAGATTTAGTCTAAGTGGCACCGAAATGAGGCACCGAAATTTGCGTTTTAATTTGGTCCGGGTTTCGGTACCCAACCCTACTTGCCAGTGAAGAGTCTAGATTGGAAGTGCTACTGGATGCGTGAAGCGAATTCAGTACAGCGCATTCATGTAAACAAACAGCTTACCTCCAAAAATTGCCGACTTCCGGATTGATAACACCGAGCAATCACTAGGCTACGAAATAAAGACTATACATTTAAGACGGTTAACAAAAATTCAATACTTAAGGGAAATTCAATACTTTTCAAGGCCTTATTTTGAGGATATTAAATATTCATGATTATCACGATAATGGACATTCATCACGATACGATTATAGTCAGTATTTTTATCGCGATACAATCATACATCGTCCCATTCCTAATTGTTATGATTTAGATTTCGATCACACTTTTATACCGTCGCCTAGCAACTAGAATGTGTAAACAGGCGGCTGCGCAAAAATAAGAAACTTAGCAAAAATATATGCATTTTGATTACAGGTAAATTTTACCCGGTATGGTGGTTATAGGTATAAATGCCTGTGTTTTTAAGATGGATTTATCTTGACTATATTTAACAATGTGGATTGCAACACAGCCTAATAAATCTCCAGGTGCAGTTAAGAGACACGTTTTGAAGTGCTGAATGTTACGTTTTCCCGTCAATGGTTTGTGAAGGCGGCAGACTCCGCAAACTTTAGAGCGAGAGATAGTGGTGAGAGCAATTGAACAAATGGAAACAACATTTATAAACTACGTCACATTTTAAGAAAAAACTTCGAAATGCCAAAAGGATCACAGACCACATACAAACATTAAAACAACAAAGTCTATCTACATTTTTAAATAGAACTTTGAGTAATATAAAGTATATTATGTGAGAAATTAATAATCCCAGCAAAAAATATATTAATTTGTCATAAAACAACATTTCGATTTCTTTCAAAATCCCATTATACCAGTGCCGGCTGTGTATCACCTGCCTCTGCTGACCGCACAACCACTGCTGTATACAATATTTTAAACATTAATGTAGAAGCAAACAACTATTTTCTACGCAAGATATAGTATAACAAAATTGCGCCCTGAGCAGAGAATAACATCACACTCCCTCTAGATGTGTCGTTATCCCAGCTCCTCTGTTTTGATGGCTGGTCCAGCCACCCCTTTAGCAAACTTGAACCTTAAATTTAGTGGATGCGCTACCGAGGTCCAGCTCCATATGTGGCATGAAGCTGGCTGAAGGCTGAGATCTCGATAGTGCTGTCCTTTCGCTACGTTGTCTTCATTGATGCAAAACAAACCCATGTTGCATGCTGCGCCTGCGTCTAGGAGACTGTTGATGCTGGACATTATTTACCTAGTTGATTTGCACACCAAACACGGAGCTTAACCAATCCACTGCTTTTTCAGAAAAAGTGAAATGGTAGGCCTACTAACAATTTGATAGTGTTTATCTTGACCGCCAACAGTTTAATTCATAGTGGAATATAGCCTAAATATATCTTACAGTACTATAGCATAAAATAGAAAGATCTAATTAAAACTTCACAGGTAAAAAAAAAAAAATGGCACAACGTAAAAACGTTTCACACATAAAACCTTTAAACTAGTTAGTCCTGGTCCAATTTTGAAAATGTAAGGACACTGCATGATAAAACATCTATCAAAATTCATGAAATGAGAGTCCTGGAATTTGATCGAGTGTAACTAAATATATTTTTCCACTGCATTATAAAGATCAGGTCTCTGCGATTCTAGTGTTATGATTTTCACCAGTTACTTCAGTTTTGGCCAACAAATGCTCAGTTCAGATTTAACCCAGTAGGGGATGCACCAAAAGATCGGAATCGGACAATTTCCACTCAAAAGAATTCTAATTGCCAGTATGTAAAAACGATCTTTGTCAATTAAATCGCCGTCGCGGGCGGGATAGAAAGGCTTTGCTTTGTTTAAATTAATGTAACATAGATATCGTTTAACATATCCAAAATCTGTAAAAACTGACGTATCTGACAAACCTTCAGGTTTTTGACAGTCCTCGAATTATCAAGATGGCGGCACTCCGTCAGCAAACACTTTATTATACATGTATAATAAATATAATTGTAAATAATATACCGTTTACACTAATTAGATCCTGAAATATACACATAATTCATTGCATTCTCCCGAGTTCGGTCATTCATGTATCAGTCAGCTCAGACGAAGTGTCACGTGACAAAAACAACCCACAGGTTGCCAGGTTATAGTCAAATCAGGTATTAAAGGCTAGAATGTGAGATAGCAAATTATAGTTTTTATAGCTTGTCAACATGTTCATATTTCAATATATGTATAATATATGGAGTCCCCCCTACTTTTCTCAATATTGTTAAAACTTTTGGACAATTTGAACTATGTTGTGTATAGAGATAGGCTACTCAATGTTAAAAATACTTTTGTAAACTGTATCAAAGGAATGCATCTTTAATCATATTTTATGATTTCATGACATAACTGCACAAAAATCCATTAGCTATGATTGTGCTGTTAACAAATAGGTGCATGGGAGCAGAAGTATTCTTACATTTATTAATAATCAAAAAATTATAAAATCAGTATCGGCCGATTTTGCAGACTGAAAATTGGTAATCGGTATCGTACAAAACCAGATCGGTGCATCCCTATGACCCAGTGCTTTTAAACTGTTACCTGAGTTCCTCCTGACCAAGGAAGCAGAGGTCACCATAGTTGATGTCGAAAGAAAAGTCATCACTGTAGCGGTTGAAGGTGATGACTTTGCGCTGGGGATAGGGTGCCATCCTCTGGAACAAGACACGCTTGTTGTGCTTCAGGCTTCTTGTCCCATCCTCCTCAGTCTCACGGGTGAACTCCACCTGAAGGAAAATTTACCTTAGCTACGATGTGCTGCAGGAATGGCTGAGTGAAGGAATAGTGTGTATAACAGAAGCTATTCAAACTACAATGTATTTAATAATATACAGTACATAAAATAAGTGAGAATTTCATTAACAAATAAAATGGGTTTAATTCCATATCAAGGTGATTGCAGCTTGTGATGAATGCCTACCTGAATGGGGAAGACTGCAGCATCTCTCACTTGAAAGGGTTTGACCTTGAAGGCTTTGCTAAGGGCAGCTGCCTGGTAGACAGCACCCATGGCTGCAGCTTCATCTGCGTTTATGTTCTTCCCCAGCTCCTCTCTGCATAGACAAGCACATTCATTAATAGTAATTGGGGTGTGATGAGATCTTTTGATCTCATGAGATTTCGTGAGACAAAAACATAGACAATGGAGGTGAACAGCTGTCTCGCGATGTCAGCATATGAGTGTGATAGTGAAATTAGCATAGAAAATGCCGTGTCATTTTTAAATGGTTTGTGTGGGGGAATTTTGGATACACGATGAGTAGAGTTCATGTTGAATATTTATTCAATGAGTGCATTGTTGAGCCATTAAAACAATTTACATTATGTCCCAAAAATTGCTCTGGCATCGCAGCTAATCAGCTAGCATTATTATTGTGAGTAGCATTTCTTACCTTCAAACTATATTTTTACTAATATTGTTATTCAATAAGCGAATAAAAGAAAGTTACGATTAAGCACAATTGTGAATATGTACCCATTTCAACAGACTGTAGATCAAGGGTAAGCAAACTTTTTGATATGAAGTGCCCTTTGCCAAATTTCTTGTTAACTAGAGCGCCATATAATATAAGGCCTAAGTTTAATTATGGCATCACATCAAAACCGAATAAGGAATCTTATAGGCTATAGGCACCATGAATAGCAACATTTCATAAAAAAATAAATGTTTTCTCCCATACTCAGGATATTATAATTATAT
>JAODUE010004402.1:0-10607 GCA_027564755.1 Amblyopsis hoosieri
GATGCCCCCTGGGCGCCTCCCTTGGGAGGTGTTCCAGGCACGTCCAGCTGGGAGGAGGCCTCGGGGAAGACCCAGGTCTAGGTGGAGAGATTATATCTCCACACTGGCCTGGGAACGCCTCGGGGTTCCCCAGTCAGAGCTTTCCAATGTGGCTCGGGAAAGGGAGGTTTGGGGTCCCCTGCTGAAGCGCGACCCGACTCTGGATAAGCGGATGAAGATGGTTGGATGGGAGATAATTCATAAATACAACTTACAAACAATAAAATGTATCTAACAGATCTAATACATATATAGGAAACACATCTACCAGTATTACAATAGCCATATCAAGGTAAACATTAAAATAGATCATTAAATATACTAATACACTCAATAGTATGAGCAATTAAGGAACTCCCCCTGCAGAATTCCAAACGTTGGTCTCGAACTAAATTAAAGACTCCCGTTTCCTTCCGGACCTCTTTTAGCGGACCCCAGTTACTTTTCTGGCATCCCTTCCACTCAGCATTGTAAGTCATAAGGAGAGGATAACCAGTTTAAGGTTAATGTGAGGTCTAGGCCATTTTTCCCCTTTTACCTACTTTTGTTTAGTCTCGATTTACTATATTTAACCCTATAAGTCACTATGAAGTGCTGCATGTCATTTCTATCAGAACAAACTGATCTTGTGTGTTTTTTCATCACAGAAATTGAGTTTGGAACTATATAAATGCAAGATTACGAGAAATGCAAGAAAAACTAAAGAACGCCTATGAAATTTGACATTTACTAGGTACAAACAGCACACAATGAGATAGAAGGCTTTTGGATGTGCACATCAGAAAAAGCACTCCATACTACACAAATACATAACAATATATACTGTAGAATTGTGAGCTCAGTCCATAGGGGTTTTGGTTTAGATATAGCTGTGCATTTGTGTCCATCTGAATCTGCCTCAGTTTTCCAGGACTGTGTTGGGAGTGCATTATGTGGTTACCTCAAATGTCTAGACTGTTTCCCTTCCATCAGTTGTCCACGCTCTCTGTCTGGGAACAGATCCTTACAATTTGGTGAAGTGTTGTTCATATAATCAATGTTAGAGCTGGCTGGACATCTTCTCAGCATCAGTGACCCTTATCCAGAGGTGATTGTCTCTTCATTCCCTTTATTGTATAGACAGAAATACATTGCACAATAACAATTGTGAAACAAGGATACAATAAAAAAACAAGATCTATGTGTGGTTATTATTTATTTAAAGTGTGTATGATGTAATATTAAGTGTCCTTTCCCCAAGTAAAGGAGTTCAAGTACCTCTCATAATCTCATAAACTTGAAACATATCCTGGCTCAGCAGCACGTATTGAAGAGCTCCGTATGTCTTGCAGTGACATTGCCAGCTACTATAGACAAGCGCTTCTACACTAAATTTCTTCATATCTTGAGATACAATTTGGTGCAAGATTCAAGTCATCAACATTCGAACACACGCTTCTTTCTTTTATACCAGGCCTATAGACCCTCTGTGGTGTCATTGATCGTGCCCTCCACCTTACCAGTTAAAAACATTTCAGTTCTAGAAAGGATGACTTGGTTTGATAGCCGATCTAGTTGTTACTTGTAGTTGGATGACAATAATTTAAAAGCGTGTCACCACAACTCGGTACACTCCATGTACCCCCCCCTTAAAAACCTGTGGAATGGTCTTTCCCAAAACAAATCAAGTACTGCCCGATATTTTACCAAAAAGTCTGTACCAATCAGCGCATCACTGGCAACGAGAAAGTCCCAGGTCAAATTCAGACCGTCAATATTCATAACTGTAGACCAGGAGACTCTCCAGACTGGAGAGGAAGGCCTGCCTCTTCTTAACCTTGACACGTCGGACTACATGAGATGTCATCTTCTGTATAATGCACTTAAGCACCATGAACAGAGCAAATATAGTCAACAGTGCAAACATGATTGTTGTAATCAACTAAATGGATTCCAGCCTGGCAAGAGGGACATGAACAGAGGATGCAACTTTTCTGATTTTATCAATCTGGGCCTCTGAAGCTTGTGAGTGGTCAGGGAGGTAAAAGCAACAGGTCTCGTTAAGCGCTGCACATATCCCCCCTGCGCCGTGTAAATCATGTCTAACCCCATACGGTTCTGCGGTAGATCTTCATCACCACCTGTAATAAGAGAAACAGAAAAAAATCTATAGTGACAGAACTGGCTCCATTTCCAGTCTAGCTGTTAATCTTGTCCTTCACTAGCTCCATACGTTCACTATGTTGACGTAACACTCTGATTAGATTGTTGGATTAGAAATAGATGATGCCCCTCAGGGCTGACTCTCCTCAGTCAGCCTCTCTCTTGTCAGGCCATTCCAGAGAGACACTAAAATTCCCGAAAGGGAAGGAAAAGACAGGGGAAGGAGTGTCTTCACTTGCTTACTAGATTATACCAACAAGTGGGTCCCTAGTGGCGAAACCCATCCCTGTCAACAAGCACCAATCGCGTCTATCCCAGAAACAAGTCTGAGCAGATACGCTCATAAAGACTGCACATAGATAACCTTATCCTAACCCAACCTTACCTTACTTGGTGTGGCCGTCGGGTCCTGTTTCGTCTCGACTCTACAGTGACTTGCATGTATCCATCTTGGTTTGCCTTGTACCTTGATAGCCGATCTAGTTGTAAGCAACACTAGAAATGGACTCTCCCATTTGGCGTCTAAGAGAGCCCTTGCTTGTTTTGTACCATAATTCATTGTCCAGGCACAACATCATGACCCCCCTCGGGGGTAACACCCCAGGCCTCTCTGGCCTGTGTGTTTACCCCCTCCACAACCGCTGAGAGCTGCATATCTCTGCCTTTCTCAGATCAGCAACGCCAGGTAATGACATTGGTCGTCCAGTGACTATCTCAAAGGGGCTAAACCCAGTAGTCTTACTGTGCGTAGCTCTCATGCTACATAACACGGTGGGTAAGGCGTCTAGCCAAGCGAAGCCAGCCTGATGCATTTTGGATAATCTATAGTCTTTTAATGTACGGTTCGTCCATTCAGTATGGCCATACAATGCCGGGTGGTATAGGCAATGGAGCTGCCACTTAATGTTCAGGAGTCTTGCTACTTCTTGGCATACTTTTCCTGTGAAGTGTGTCCCTTGATCAGAGTTTAGTTGAAGTGGAAGACAACAGCGTGGGACGACTTCTCTAACCAGGATCTTGGCGATGACGTTTGCTGTTCCCATGTGTGTGGGAAAAGCTTCCACCCACAGAGAGAAACAGTCAACGATTATCAGGACATCCTGGTATCCTCTTGACTTTGGTAGAGTGATATAATCAATTTGTAAATGCCTGAATGATCCTGGTGGGGCTGGTGCATTTCGAGATTGGACTTTCACTGTTCCTTTCGTGCTGTTTGCCATGCACTGTGTACAACTTGCTATGACAGCAGTTGCTTTTTTCCTTGTTCCAGGATTCCACCATTTCCCCAGAAATTGATACATCATCTTCTCCAAGCCAATGTGTCAGACAGAATGGATTTGATTCATCAAATCGGGCAGAAGAGTGTTGGATGCTACCCAGCGTGTTTGGTACTTCCATACTCCCTCCGTGTTGAGTGTGCATCATGCTGACATCCATTCCCAGACCTCTTCCTTGGGTGATGCAGTCTGCACATCTCTGATGTGTTGTAGGGTGTTCAAAGTATACATTCGGGTAGGCTTTGGGGATGGAGGAGTATGTCTAGCAGCTGCCTTTGCTGCTCGGTCTTTGGTTTCTTCGGTTCCTGCTTTCCCATGGGTTTTTGTTTTCAGGATTACTACCTGAACAGGTAGCTAAAGTGCCTCCAACAATGCCTTCACTTTTGGGCCATTTTTCACAGGAGTTCTGAATGAGGTCATGAACCCTCTGTTTTTCCAGATCTATTGGAAGTCATGTGTGATGCCATACACATATCTAGAATCTGTGTAGATGTTTGTCGTTCTACATTGAGCCTGTTTACATGCTTCGGATAGTTCTGCAAATTGTGCGGAGGTACCAGCTGGTAACACTCCTGATGCCACAACGTTATCCACCGTAGTGACAGCCCATCCAACGCTTCTTACACCCCCCTCTACATTGCAGGAGCTGTCTGTAAACAATATGTCCGGGTTATCCTATAGACATTTATTAAAAAAACTCCTCATAAACCTGATCCAAGACCAGTTTACAACAGTCATGTTTGAGTACAGTGGGTGGAAGCATAAGCGTAGCTGGGTTGGAAGGCGCACATTTTTGGATGCTGATGTTTGGTGCTTCCAGCTTCCAGCACGGTTCATTGTTAATAATTCTCCCTGTCTTTGTCGGTTAATGCTTGCTGTAACTGTTGAGTGTTTTTGCTTTGTTTGAATTAAATTCTACGTTATTTGGTCTGTGTTTGGTTTCTGCCACCCCCACTCGACTGACAATTTTTTTATTTTTTGTTATCTTTATTGTTAATAAGGATACAATGTTATGCAGAGGTGTACTTATAACAATGTTATAGAAAAATGATACTGCTAATAAACATGTCGTTTAGGCCATTATGCTCATAGCTTTCACAAGATTGACAGGTAAATTTACTGAGCAATACACCAAAATGTGAAATCATATTGATATGTAAAACCCACAAAAAAACGTCAGGACATTGGTAATTACAACATTAGGTTCTCACAAAAGCTAAATATATGACCCTGCTAAACTCAATAAAGCCTTACAGTAAGTGCTTCATAGGATGGTCGAGTGCTCTGGATGTTGGGCTCCCAGCCAGAAGGTCATTGGTTCCAACCCCGGTGTTGACCTGCCTGTAAGCATCCTTGAGCAAGATGTCTAACCCTCTACCACCCTAACTTCTCCCGGTGGTTGGTCGCACCTTGCATGGCAGCAATCACCATCGGTGTGTGAATGGGTGAATGTGAGGCAAAATACTGTAAAGCGCTTTGGAAAAAGGGCTATATAAAAGCAGTCCTTTTATGCTAATAATTTAGCCTTTAATAATATAATAACAGATTTTATTTTGGGACACCTTTCTAAACACTCAAGAACATCTTACGTTTCAAATACATAGATATAAAACATTTGGCTGAAATATACAGTATATATAGTAAAAGACATGTATCAGATACATATATACAACAGTCAGGTAAGAGTGGAACAAAGGGTTAAATGTCTTAGGCAACCTTGAAGAGGTGGGTTTTGAGGAGCTTGGCAAACGAGGTGACCGTGGTGGCATGTCGAATGTGCAGTGGAAGTGCGTTCCAGAGTCTGGGGGCAGAGCAGCTGAAGGCCCGAGCCCCCATGGTAGAGAGGTGGAATGGGGGGGGTGACGAGAAGTCCTGTAGAGGAGGAGCGAAGACATCGGGAGGGAGTATATTGCAGGAGAAGGTCAGAGAGGTCGGAGGGAGCCGGATTGTGGAGGGCCTTGTATGTGAGCAGGAGAATGTTGAAGTTTATACAGAACTTTATAGGAATTCTAATGTAGCTGAATCCGAATAGGAGTGATGTGATCCATTGACCTTGTGTTTGTGAGGATTCTGGCAGCAGAGTTTTGTACTAATGGGAGTCTATTGATGAGTTTGTTTGGGATGCCAGAGAGAAGAGAGTTGCAGTAATCCAGACGTGAAGTGACGAAGGCGTGGATGAGGGTTTCGGTGCTTGAGAATGAGAGTGAGGGGCGGAGTCTAGATATGTTGCGGAGGTGGAACAAGGATGCCCGGGTGATGGTTGTAATGTGTGATTTAACTGAAAGGGAGTTGTCAAAATGACACCAAGACTTTTCCCGGTTGTTGACAGTGGGATGGGAAGCAATGTTCAGGCTGGAGTTGCCTTGTGTGGGGAGAGTGGATTTGGAGTCAATAAGCAGGACCCCTGTCTTGCTGTTGTTGAGTTTAAGGGCGTTTAGAGTCATCAGGCTCTGGATGTCGTGAAGGCAGTTGGTGAGGGAGATGGGGGGAGGGATGAAGTGGGTTTGGTTGAGATGTAGAGCCGGTTGTCGTCCGCGTAGTAGTGAAAGTTTATTCAACTAAAGCGGTTATAAAACACTAGTTGTAAAACAAGTACAGATTTAAAGTTTTCAAACTAAGAAACCAATTTATTTAAAATGAGTTAGACAATTGTATTAAAAACACTGCAATTTGAGTAACCAAGCCTTAGTAACAATGGCAGTATTTGGCCACAGGGAAGCACTGTTCTACCACACAATTCTAAAGCTCAAGTTAATTCACTCTTTGGTTACTAGACAACGGCAACACCACACGTCACACACCGTGCTTGGCTAAACAGTGTAAGATTAGACGCCTATGCTCGTTGAGCCGTAAACACACACAACACAGATAATAGACACTGCAGCAGTTAAAGAAAACACCATTGACCTTTAAAAACCTTGTAAGACTTATTTTAGTCTAACAAAAACATGACTTAGCGCTCCAAAAACAGATTTGCAAATTTTTTTTTAAGACTACATTTACATAGCCAATAGGTTCTATTGTCTGGCCATTAATAGTAATTAGTATGGGAGAGCTAAGTGACGTCGTATATGTATCACCTCGGGTCTTACAAGGTAAGGATTTATCACTAAGGAATATTAACTGTAAGCAGGCTATGCATAACCCTCCCAAAATCTAATCCTCAACATAAACAACACATATTGTAATAAACAAAAAACGAGGTTTCCTCATGTTAACACGGGGCACAAATTAAAAAAGGCTACAATATGCAATGCAAGCTCTGGGTAGTCTTAAAGTACAGGAGTGACCCATTATTGACATTGAAAAAAAGACAACAGTAGGATAATGTGAGTTATTAAATACTTGTGTTATACAAGTGTATAGCCCCTAAATACTCCCTTTGTGGAGGGATGGCCAACACACACTGTGTTATCACTTGCCTACAGGTGGTGCACTCAATCTGAAAAGGGAAAAACTACATATTTTCAATAGACTAACTGTGGGAGTTCACCCAGTGACATAGATATACAAGGTGGAAGCCAGTCTTCCAGTCAAGCGTCAGTCTGAGCCCCTAAACTCCCTACAAGTCAAACACAGCTGGGAGAGGTCATCTGTATAATATGATTATTGTAGTCTGACATTAATACAGACACAGCATTTAAGTATACCTGGTAGATAACTGCATACCTGTGTCATTCAACAAGGCTACTGGACAGTGTCTTGCTGCAAGATTTGCTTTGCAAACTAAAAACCAGCTAATTGTAATTATGATGACTTATCCATGAGATAATCATTGTTACCTTGCACACAAACACACTCACTCACTATATCTACTATCCAACCTACTCAAAAATCCACAAAGTTGTGACATGCCACTCAAACTTGTATAGTCGACCCCTCTCTCGATTGTAGTAGCTACACCTGTGTGCATCCAACTTCCCTATGTGCAAATTATGTTACATCCATGGTTATTTTGAATTAAAGTGTGCAGAACCATTTTAACCCTTGTGGTGTTCATGTCTTTCTTACTCAGCCAATGTTTCCGCAAACATTGGCTGCTGGTCTGGTGGACCTCACCCCATTTTTGGCCTTTTAAATCAATACAGCAATTAGGTAAAACTGCTTCAGGATGTTTACGTAATTATAATTACAAACAATAAAGGCAGCATTTATGGTAAATATATGTTGGTTTTTAAAAAAAAAAAATTTTAGGAAATTATATAATATAGTATTCCCAATTCATATTTTAGATAATAATGATATTTTGGCCTTTTTGTCTCCAATTCAAAATTAAAAGTTGAAACTAATTATGACATGAACCAAACAATTCAGGATCAACAGAGAAATTCACAGGAACAGCTGAAGAGAGCCAGGACTTGTGAGAGAGGATG
Organism: Amblyopsis hoosieri; assembly: GCA_027564755.1. Classification (NCBI taxonomy): domain Eukaryota; kingdom Metazoa; phylum Chordata; class Actinopteri; order Percopsiformes; family Amblyopsidae; genus Amblyopsis; species Amblyopsis hoosieri. The sequence continues at coordinate 7,832 of JAODUE010004402.1, forward strand.
GATGACATGCAGGACTGTTGTCTTTCCTTCAGTCACACTGTAGTCAAGTAAGACGAGAGCTTGCATTGCATATTGAACCTATTGAATATTTGCACCGTGTAAGCATGTGAAAACCTAGTTTGTGTTTGTTACACCACATATTGTGTTGCCTATGTTAATTAATTGTTTTTGGTAAGTGTAAATTATCATATATTATTGTATGAAGAATTGTTAAACATGGCCGATGGTACAGATGTTGTATCACCAGTTAATCTGCACGCTGCAATATAGAAACGATCAACTGCGTTCGAGCTGCGGTGTTAAACAACTCCGACTGTTTCACGTGTTGTAGCATATGTAGTAGTACAAATATAAAAGACGATAATGACACAAATATGAATGACAAAATGTAACGATTTATTTATGTTTGCGGTGTTTCGAACAGGCATCGACACAGTCACCTACCTGATCATTCCTGGCCATAGATCCACCCGCCACGCCTACGTCACATCTGGAAATATCACCAGTTAAAATGAACACCACTTAAACTGTAACACCGGGAACAATTGTGCCATACAGTGGCGCAGGAGATGTTTTTTAGGTGGGGGGGATGAAAGGGTGACAAAAAATGTCTCAAATTTTAAGCCTGTACAACTATGCTTTTAGTTATTAAAACCAAATATAACACCTGAATGAAATCTGTCCCACCTAGGATTTGAACCCCACTCCCCCGCGTGAAGGAGAAACACATAAGGTCACTACCAGAACATTATAAAAAATTACACCACCGCATGTATTAAAGTATTTGAAAGTAAGATTTACGTAATTTATAGGGGAATTGCTTAAATGGTGTACGTTTTAGACTACACGTTTTACAAGCCTAAGAGGGAGGTGTCGTATTTTTTAGCTTTTCTGAAGTCAAAAAAGCAAGAGGAGATACCAACATAAACACAAGGACAGGACATCAAAGGTATGGTATCTGATGATCCAACACGAAAACCAACTTTACTGTATGGTACAGTAAAGTTTCGTGTTGTGAGGTAGCCTACATGTAGCCTACATGTTTGTCATTCAAGTGAATTGTCAAGATCGTGTATTGAGACTAGTGGAATTATAAGATACTGTAGCTCTCAAAATCATTTTGTAGTTCTGTGTGGTTCTCTGATATTTCATCACTATTATTTGAGAAATGTGCTACTATTTAAATCAAACACCATTAGCCTACATTCCAGGTGCAAATAGCGTACTTTACAGGCATGCCTATAACAACAACCAAGGAGGGTGGGGCATTGAATAGTGGACGATAGTGGACTTGCCAATGCTGGTAGCCTTATGATGGTCATCAAAATAGGCAAATAAACAAATGTAACTCGAGTTAGGCTACATCAGACATTGAGTCGGAAATTAAGTTTTGAAGGGAACATCTGGAAATGTACGAGTTAAGAATGATATTTACCTCTATGGAATGGGAATTTTGACGCAACCATGGATGAATTTGGAGGCATAGCAGAACATTGATACCTGCCATCATAAACCCCTGACAAAAAAGGTCCTTAAATTAGTTTACCTACTAAACAATTTAAATGTTCATAATTTGTTCATAATTTTTTTTACACAGTCCTGCCGCCTATAGTGCTGTTAAAAACGATTTGCTTCCCCCAAGCCGAACCACTTCTGGGACAATATTACAGGGAAATAACAGCAGCAGCTGGCCCACATGGTTGCGGTCATAATACAAGATAATCAATATAATCTAACTGATATAACTGAACGATGCTAATATAGACATGCAGTATAAGTATATTATACATACACACACATAAAATAATAATCCAAGTCTCGTATAAAACATTTAGCTTCTACAATTCCGGACCCCCAATTGTTACCCGGAACAATTATCATTAACATTAGTTAACATCCCCTATAACACAAACTATAATGGGGCCCACCATATAACCATACATACATTACAGTATGTATAGTTTTTCATGTATCTACACAAGTCCCGTAGTGTACTGTTAAATATGTTGTATTACCACCAGCCAAATCCAATGTGGCGTGTCCTAAGTCACACGACTCAGGACACAGGACTCATTACTGGAGCACAGCCTGTTCTCTTACCGTCCTCCATCTTCGTCTAAGGGAGAGGATCTGTCTCTTGTAGCACACATACAGTCAGGTCCATAAATATTGGGACATCAACACAATTCTAATCTTTTTGGCTCTATACACCACCACATTGGATTTGAAATTAAACGAACAAGATGTGCTTTACCTGCGGACTTTCAGCTTTAATTTGAGGGTATTTACATCCAAATCAGGTGAACGGTGTAGGAATTACAACAGTTTGTATATGTGCCTTCCACTTTTTAAGGGACCAAAAGTAATGTGTGTGTGTTATTCCCTCATTATCCCATTTACAAAGAGCAGATAAAAGGTCTAGAGTTAATTTCAAGTGTGCTATTTGCATTTGGAATCAGTTGCTGTCAACTCTCAATATGAGATCCAAAGAGCTGTCACTATCAGGGAAGCAAGCCATCATTAGGCCGAAAAATCAAAACAAACCCATCAGAGAGGTAGCAAAACATTAGGTGTGGCCAAATCAACTGTTTGGAACATTCTTAAAAAGAAAGAATGCACCGGTGAGCTCAGCAACACCAAAAGACCCGGAAGACCACTGAAAAAAACTGTGGTGGATGACCGAAGAATTCTTTCCCTGATGAAGAAAACACCCTTCACAACAGTTGGCCAGATCAAGAACACTCTCCAGGAGGTAGGTGTATGTGTGTCAAAGTCA
>JAODUE010004403.1:0-10607 GCA_027564755.1 Amblyopsis hoosieri
TTTTTGAAAAAGAGTCGCTAGAGGGGTCTGAAAAGTCGCTAAATATAGCGACAAAGTCGCTAAGTTGGCAACACTGTCTCAGGCAACATTGTGCAGTTGGACGACTACAAATGTGAATCCTGTTTAAGCATGGATACAATTGTGCTCAAACGTTTGCATACCCTGGAAGAAATTTGGCATTGATTTTGAAATTTTATTTACAATGTATTAGCTACATTTATTTACAGATAGTAATTTTAAGCCATTTATTATCACATAGTTATTTAGCTCTTTTTTAAAATCATAATTTGCCCTTGGAGCAATGACATTGTCAACCAGTTGGATCCGTCCCACAGAAACAGATCTCCAGCCAGACTTACAACTCATCTTGCACTGGACAGAAAATGTGTAACATTGCTAAAGCCATGTTGGCCATGTTGGAAACAGCTCAAGCTACCTCCACCAAGCACTTCAGGAAATACACAGTGAGGAGTGGGCCAGACGGACCATAGCAGACTGATTGTGAATTCCACAAAAAGACATCCAAGGTGAGGAAGCAGTCTATCGGCAGCCACCACCATTTTCCCACTTCCCCTGGCCGAGTGGTTTCAGACGGTCCATGCTAACGAAATCCTGGGTCATCTGGATGAGATGAAGGGAGTCATCACATAAACTTATGGCAGGATTTTAAAACTCGACTCCACAAAAAAGGTACTGCTAAGAAAGTTTATTTAGAATTATATTGCTGGTGGCATTGAAGCCACAGCGACATGGATGACAAATATTGGGAATTAATTTGGCCAAGTTTTAAACTGTGCTGTTCACTGGTGAGGGTGCTGGCCTAGACGACTTGTGCCAGGGCATCGTAAAGCGCTACCTCGATGCTGGGAAGCCAGAGCCAGATGCAATTTATGTTTACAGAGATTGCTGCAATCAGACAGGTGTGTGACCTTCAGTGTGTGGTTGTTTGTTTTGTTGTTTTTGACAGAAGTTTATACTGTTTTTATATAAATCTATATCTACATTTATCTGGGATACGGCATGCAGGTGCTTACTGAAGTGCCAAGTGTTCCTCAAGGGAAATGCATACTTAGTGTGTTGCTTATTTGTACAGGTGAGAGCCCAGCTCTCGCTTGGTTTCGACCCTGGAAATCAAATGTGAGACTTGACTCTTTCCATTTTATGAGGTGTTTCAACAACGGGCTCACAGCTGAGCACCATCCTCTGTATGGCTCATTCTGCTCTAAGCTGTCAATTTGTATTTTCTAATTGGACAAGGATGACATTGGGCACCTGAATGAGGCCAAGAGGGCAGAGCTCATCCACAAACATCACGGTCATGTTCCCACAGACTCCCAGATATTTTCTAATATCAGCGCTAGTAAACTGGCCAAGCACTGCAGAAGGAGAACCCTGTGGTGTTGAACAAACCCGTAGCCTGATCGACAGGTTATTGAAGTCCATGTGGGAACTAACAGACACCACAGGTTTACACCTTATAAACCCAGAGAGCATGACACGCGTGTGGGAGTTGCAGCAGATGCACCTGCCCTGCAGCAAAAGGAAGACAAAGCATTGGATATCCTGAGATGTGGCAGAGGGTCCTCTTCTTTGGAAAGCTTTCATGTTCACCAGTGTAGTTTCATCCCAGGCAAATTGGACAGGAAAAGCTCAATTCCATCCATCCATCCATGGTGCAGATCTTGGTGGTAGTAGCAAATATTCAAACAAGAACTTCGAAGGCCGATAATTAGAAGAATAAGAAAAACAATTTATTTATGGACAGCTTACAAAGTACACAATAAAAACATTGATGCAATACAATTTAAAACAATAATGTAAGTAGGTATCTAAATAAAACAAAATAAATATATTTAAACTAGATGTAACACTGAGAGCACAATAATTTCGGCAAAAACACCACAAACTATTTATATATAAAAAAATGTAGAGCCATTTTCTACATAGTCATAAAAACAATGATTAAATTATAACTATATTTAAGCAAAGATCGCTATTGCTTTTATTTAACAGTTCAGCAAGCTCCTTTTATTGGTTAATAATAGTAATAAGTGACCACAGATGCATGCATAGTTAAAAGTCCCAGTGTGACTGAATATTGGCACTCATGGGAATGCCTCTTGGAATTCCTCTTGTCCATTTAAATTATTTGGACAGAGCTGAAGGCAATTATTCAGATTTAAAATAAAGTACTTCTGAAATGTTTCTCCAGGCTGCAGGATTGTCAGAAAGGGACAGACAGGGACTCATTGCTTCAAGGGGTACAGCTTCCCCAGCATGTCCATCTAGCAACAGATTCCCTCCTGGAGGCCAGGACCCTGCCATCTGCACCCATACAACATGGGCATGCAAAACAGAGTTTCCAGGAACCATAAAACCGCGATGGTGAGGCAGTGATTCACAAACATCGCATTGCCAGCTCCAACAAAGCAGCACCTGACTGGATTGGGGCACAGCAGTATCCTGGGTGGGTTTCTTGCCCTGGATCATCGGTCCAAAACATCCAAAGCACACAGGGATGGTCTCCTTACCAGCCTCCAGCAGCTCCTTAAAGTCAGGGATGGTCTCCTTACCAGCCTCCAACAGCTCCTCAGGGTCAGGGATGGTCCTTTTACCAGCCACCAGCAGCTCCTCAGAGTCAGGGATGGTCCCCTTACCAGCCTCCAACAGCTCCTCAGAGTCAGGGATGGCCTCCTTACCAGCCATCAGCAGCTCCTCCCCAGACTCGTCACAGTCAGTGGAGAAGACAAAGGGCAACAATTGAGGATCGAGAGTGGGTGACAAGAGGGGAACCCCCGGAGAAGAGACACCACAATGAAAGCAACCACTACCAGTACATGTGCAAAACGCGTGGTCAGTCAAAGACCAAAGTTACTGGCCACACCCAGGCTCGGAAGAAATGATACTGTCCAACATATGGGCAGACAATAGTGGAAGAGCACCATAGAAAATCTATAAAACAAAATGTTTCCTAAGGCTAAACCACCATGTAATTGTATAAGGTATGTAAATAGTTGTATAGTTAATATAGTTTTTACTGTAATTTGATTTTACTAGTATATTACTAATAGTAGTTTTGCTGTGTTTTATAAGTTTAGATTGTGTACCCTTAACATTTTTCAAAACAACAACAAAAAAAACCCACAACTCTCATCCTTTGGGTGGAGGATTCCAGGTGCAACTCCTGGCAAGAGTGTGTTTGACTTGTGGTCAACTCAGAATTTTGTATTTGAAAAACGATACACACATCCATATTTAAATATACTGTATAGTTGTAAATAGTGTAAAAACTTCGTATAATTACAATATGTATTACATTTTTCTTTTTATATATTGTGTTTGCTGTGAAAATACCAACATACCAAAAATAATAAAGAAACTACACAATTTCAAAGGATTGTGAAGGAGATGTGATAAATCTCTGCTCTGATGAAACCAAGAATGAACCGTCTGGCCTCAATTCTAACGGGATAATGATAACGATATCTGTGCTTGTCTGTGAGTGGCCCAGCCAGAGCACTGACTTAAATTCCACCAAACATCTCTGGAGATACCTAAAATGGCCGTTTACAGATGGTCCTCGGCCAACCTGGCAGAGTTTGAGAGGATCTGCAGAGAAGATCCCCCAATCCAGGTGTGCAAATGTTATTTCTTATATCCAAGAAGACTAGACTAACTACTACTAATTGCTACCAAAGGTGCTTTAACCATTGAATAAAGGGTTTGAATACGTATGTCAAAATGATATTTCAGGTTTTCCTTTTGAATAAATTAGCAAACATTTATACAATTATGTTTTTGCTTTGTGATAACATAGTATTGACTGTATATTATGTGGGGGTAATTTATTTTAAATGATTTTAGCATTAGGCTGCATTAGATTATAATCACATCATAGAAAAAGGTGAAGGGGTCTGAATACCTTCTGAACTTAGAGGTTAATGTAGAGGTGCAGGACTTGCAAGTGGAGTGAAAAATGAGCCCACAGTGAGTAAACCTTGACAGGAGCAAAAAAATGCCCATTGTTTGGGATTCAGAGGGTTAATTTACTACATACTCACAAAGAAAATAAGGCACACTCCATGATAACAATGTAGCTAGCAGCTACATTTAAACAAAGCAAAGCTAACTAATCTAATATTAGTTATTAAATGAGAGCTGGGACTTTCCACCTCAGAGAACAAGCCTTCCTTTGTTGTGTTCCAGTGCCACACAGCAGACATGTGACCAGGGTGGCATAGAGGAACTTGCTGCATGTGACCTACAGTATTTACTAATAATATGAACTGACCAGAACATAGTTTTCATAGAGAAATTAAGGTCTATAGGTTTCTAGATATATTCATCCCCGTGTAAAATGATTTATATAAATTTTATAGATCGAGAAACACATTTAGTATGTGATTAAATAGTGTAAATAATTCAATGTAATCTGCCACCGTCAGTGAAAATGAGTACACCGGCATATCGATGCATTACGGTGCCATCTAGTGGTAGGATACTGAATTCCCACCAAAATTCTGTAGCCATAACACGTTATAGGGGGCATATTGTGGAAAAGGCCTGGACATCCTTTTTCCACCCATTTCTTTGAGGTCCTCATACATCTGTGACATGCTTATAGGTAAAAATGCCACAAGTATTAACATCACCCTTCTCAAACCTGCTAAAACAGACCTTTTCAAATCGGTCAGTTTCTGTGACACTTGCTTTAAAAGGTATATAGTCAGCTGTTGCACGCTAACTGTAAGCTAATGCATCTTTTGTCAAATTCACTCAATTTAGATAGATTGCCGTTCTGTGTCGAAAATATAAACAGACTTCTACACAGCCCTGTAAATAAGAACATAAAGTGGCGAACACTCCTCACAACAAAGTCGTAGTACTAGAGTACGCTTTGTGATGCGGAGGGATATTGTTTTGATTTGATTTGAAAATTACACAATTTACCTAAATGCTGTAAAAACTGAAATCTTTGTCAGACATCCAATATACAGAGGGTCCTTAAACTAACAATAATGGCCGGACGCTTAGTTCTAGAAACATAACCGAATCTAAGCTTCATCTCACCTTTCCCCCTCTTCCACGTAGTGTGCTAACATGACAGGCTGCTTTGCACCACCACAGTTTGGCAACTGTTGAATTGTCGGAGGCAACCTATAGTTCTATGGAGACAACACAGCCTCTGAACTTTTATTCCCTATTTATCTAGCCGTTATTGCCACTATTATCTACTAAATACACTTATTGTTTGTGTCCTTTTTTTAAATATATTCCACAATTTTGTACAGTACATATTTTTCCAGGCCTAATTTTATGAAGGAGCCCTGGATCCAGGTAGTTCTGAGGGTCTTTGAGTTTTACACCCAGAAGTGGAAACTGTAGGTAACCAGTAACTGCTGAATAACTTATACACATCAGTGTTACATAATGTGCAAAAATAAGCATTTATAGGTTGTAATTGCTTGAAATGTGTATTTTAATTTTTTTTAAGTGAAGACACATCCTTATTTAAGTAGGATAAATATTTAGAATTATATCACATACAAATAACAATATATTGGAATGAAGCAGAGAACCCTTATGTCTTAAATTATAATGGTTTACACTTTAAAGGTCAGACGTGTTTCTGCAATTATGCATTACATACTGTGTTACTAAGGAGCTATAGTAGTTGTTGCTTTCATTAGAGTAATACATATGTTTTTCTATAATTTCATATTAAAAAAACTCATGACAATATAGTACAAGTTTTATAGCGTCTGCCTGTTTAAAATGTAATGTATGAGTTTAATCTGTTGAAACAATAAAATTGCCTAGCCCTCTAAAAATGTCTGTTGTTTTAATCTAGTTGGGACTCACCTTTAATACTTTGTGTGTACACACACACACACACACACACACACACACACACACACACACACTAACACTTCTAGGCCAAATGCATCATGATACTGCATGCTACATGCTAGAAAAATTGCAAATTGACAGTTATAGAATAAGTTTTAATGAGCAGGGAAAACCATAACGTGCAACATAATGAGCATCTCCTTACCACATTTATTCACAATATCAGATCATCGGCTACTCAGCTCTACAATTACACTACTTGTATATTTACTAGTAATATATAATGCATTTTAATTCAAATGGGCACAACAAGTCTGTTTCTCCTTCCTGTCAGAAAGTAAACATATTTGACTCATCACTTTACACTGATTCATTTTTAACTGTTGCTACAGTACTGTTGTTACAGTAGCGCTAGTTGTTGTTTATCGTCCCACTTAGTTTCTTGTGTTGATCAGTCCAATTTACAAACAAAAGTGTTTTTGGTGTCTTCAGTAAGCAGATTATGACCCCTCTGATCTGTGGCAGGTTCAGGCCGTAAACCAGGGGATTCAAGATTGGAGGAATCATCAAGAACTCCATAGACAGAACAACAGCAATATACGGATTTATTTCATCGGCCTTGTAGCGACTTATAGAGACTTCACAGAACAAGGTGATGGAGTAGTTGACAAACGTCACAATGTGAGTCAGGCAGGTTTGCAATGCCTTGCCCCTGAATTCAGACGAGCTCCTTCTACAAACCAGTAGGATACGTATGTAGGTGTACAGGACTAACACCAGCGGCAGCAAGACAGTAGTTACAGTTACAAAAAACCCAGCAACATTGTTCAGACTTGTGTTAACACATGACAACTGAACTATTGGCCAGTTGGTACAAAACACCCTGGGCAGTTTATTCCCACACAATGGCAGACGAGCAGTCAGATACAGACAGAAGGCAATACAACATGCAGGATAGCACCAGACAAAAGCCAACATGCCACAGAGTGACCTGGGTGTCACCTTGTTATGGTAGTGTAATGGCTTACATATAGCAACAAACCTGTCATAGGCCATGACACTCAGAATGGTTAGTTCACATGATGCGTACGTATAAATAATATACAACAGAGTGAAGCATGCTGGACGTGAGATCAAATGAGTGTGAGACAAGAGGTCCATTAGAAACCTCGGGAAGAACCCGGCTGACCCGTACAGAGTTAAGAGACAGACAGCAGATGAGAATATACATGGGCTGATGCAGTGAGCTCTCCAGACACACAGATAAGACGATGGCAACGTTAGCACAGATGATGCCGGTGTAGAGTACCAGGCAGAGGGTAAAGAACAGGTATCTGACAGAGCCCAGCTCTAGAAACAGAGTTAGCTCAAAATAAGGAGATGAGCTGTTGTCCATCATAGAGAAAAAAAACAGGAAATAAAAGTCAAAACCTGTTACAAGTTAAGGCAGAGATTTTCAAGGGATGAATTCAGTCATATGTTAATCAACTACAGGCCGGAGATCTTGGTAGACTCAGCTTATAACAATGTTTCCCATATGTAACAAGGCATACATTTATTATATTTAGCACTTACCCTGACCCAGATTGACAAGCAATTAATTTAACCTGAAAGTCACAGTGTAAAGACTGATTAAATTTAAGACCATACAAGCAAAATACATTTGTGCAGTTCTGAAAAAAAAAAGGCAAAATAAATAAACCATACCATATTGACAATATTTATCACCACCACCGTCGTACTTTAAGCCTCAAATTTGACGTCAATGACACTAATTATTACCTTGCCTCTGAAGTTTGTGAGAGCTTTTAGCTGTCAGTGTTGAACAGTGACTAGAGGAGATTTTATAACTAGACTGTTTATTTGAGCCCCACTGAAGGGGACTGGTGATCTTTGCTGTCTCGGTCACTAGAGACTTCTATGGACCGCCCAACCGTAAAAATCCATGAACACACTTAACAGTCTTATAGTTTATTTATGGTAGTATGGGCAAATTCAATGTGTCTCATATAATGCTGTTGGTTTATCTTGGGAAGTCCAATACCACCATTTATAGTTAAAGGCACTATGATGAACTTTCTTCCTGTTAAGATGCATCCAAAGTAATGTATGTTCCCAAATACTGAATGGAAATTATACCATATGTAATGTGTGTGTGTGTATATATATACAGTGTATGTGTGTATGTATGTATGTATATGTATATATATATATATATATATATATGAACATATGTTGGTCACCAGTTTGTGTTCTCTGCAAAATGTAACATCATTTTATAATTATTACTAGTTATATTACATCATCGGTAGAATATGGAAGCCTAGAAAGGCCTTGCTTGCACATTTTTTAATGCTGTTATCTTGAGATAACAATGCTTCTTTCCTCAAGATAAAACGTTATTTATTTGGTCATGACAAAACAATGATTATCACAGAATGCTTAGATGGTATCTTAAACAACTGAAGTGGTACTTTAAGATGAGGTGGCTGTGTGTCTTTTGCCATGTTTGCGCATGCCCGACACATCCATGCTCATGTCTCAAAACAGCAAACTTTCCTGAGCTCTAGGTGCTCACTCCACCCCCATTTCCATGTAGTGTGCTGACATGACAAGCTGTGACTTTGTCATGTTGCTGGGAACAGAGCGCACACGCAGAACAGCGGTACACAATCAACTTATTTTGATCAAACTTAGAGCCTCCACTCACAGGTAGATATGTTCAAATGGAAACAGACGAATATGGTCTTTGTCCTGGGGCTTGTGCATGACTTAAGGCTTGCTTAAGGCAGATTGTTGATTAGGCCAACGAGCCGCATGTGCGTTGGCTGCAGGTAGCTTGCTCAGGGGCTATGCCCCTCTTGGATCCTGACAGTTTACGTCTACAATTTGAACCAGAAGCCCTTTTTACACTGCACCTTCATTTCCATTCTGTGGGAAAGGTACGGGAGGCGTAATGGGGGAGTGGGGATTATTGTTCACCTCATTGCCGGCAGTGGGCCTGCAGCTGCATGCATCAGGGTTAGTCACACAGTGCCGACCTGGAGAGATGTGTAATACGGCCATAGTGGTACATGGGTGTGTGACATTCAGATGAAGCATGTAACCACAGCCATGTATCCACAAGCACAGTATTATTTCATGAAGGAAGGTTATAGGTTACTATTTATTAGCAGATGCTCTTTAGACATTGCAGCTGTACACGCATATGCCACAGCAGACTGACACTTATTTAACATCACCCTATATATATCTATCATGTTCACCCATTAAGGGGTGTGTTCATTTCACCAAGCCATAGACACAGAGGTTACATAGCCTATCTTAAGATAGGCTAGTCCACACAACATTCTAGATAAGCATTTATTTTGTCATGACAGGAAAGTGAAGAGAGATAGGAAACAAGATTGGGAGACGACATCAGGGCAAATTAAAACCCAGAAATTTGGTGAATATGACAAATGGTGTATTAGCTTGCAATTCGCTTGCAGTAGCTGACTATACATTTAAACATTTCTAATCAGTTTACTGTTACTGAACAACGTAACGCCTATCGTTATTGTGTTGTTGTGTTACATTTCACGCACATGATGTCACGGTTGCATGAGGTGAGGACCCAAACGTCAGACACGTTGATTGAGAATTTCAACAATGTTAGAAAAAAGCCAAAAGGCAGGTACACGGGGAGCAACACAACATCAACATTGATCGAAACAGGACTGGGGGAAAATACACAAGTAGGCAAGACAGGAAGACACACCATTGGCTAGCAACAACGAGGGGCAGATGAAACACGTTAGACATGATTAACCAGACACAGGTGGACGTAACAAGACTGTGAAACACGGGCAGAGAGTGACGGGCAAATAGGCTTCAAACACAAGGTAAACACATGAAGAGACTAGCACAGGACGGGGATCACGAGACATTACAGCAGACTTGCAGATAACACGCTGTTACCGATAAAATCAAGCTAAGCTACGGTTACGAGTTTAAGGTCATTAAGCTGTTTTATTTAGTCTTATGAGGGGGGTTAATGCAACAATGTATGCTGCTGTGCAGCCGACAACAGAGCAGTTTACGAGCCCATTCATGGTCTAATGTTAGTGCAATGCTGGCAAGATGGCGCAACAATTAACACGCGTTTGCTAAAGTAGTTATCAAGATGTGGGTGGAGATTAGGAGATGGCAGGGACGGTAATAATGTAATGAGGGGCTAACTGTATCTCACAGTATGTGGAAACATCTAAACAACTCGTTGAAACACATGCTAAATAATATGCACTCCAGATACCAAAATATAGCACAGGAAACACTAAAAAGGTTCATTTTTTCATAAAAAGACCCTTTAAAAATTACTAAAGTAAAGGAATATCAGGCCAAAATAAATGTTTTTTGGGACACACACACACACACGCACACACGTGTGGCCAGACCATATGACAAAAAACAAAGGATCTTGGCTTCCAACACACACAGATGGAGCCTGTTGTCATTCTCTCCTCAGCACACAAATTATCTACTGTATTTTTTATATAGAAAATCGTTGTTTGCTGCTATCTTCATTTTAATAATATGGTACCTTTAATGGCCATCAATTGGAAATGGGCTTTTTGAGCAACATGGCTGCAGTACCATGGCTGAGCGTTTTTTCCACGCCGAACGCCGGGCGCTGAGCGTTCTTTCACGATTGTTACCATGTCAGATTAGATGAACATTGTGCGATAAATTCTTGACGTGTCGTGGCAGGGAGACTG
>JAODUE010004404.1:0-10607 GCA_027564755.1 Amblyopsis hoosieri
ACTCTTCCAGTGTGTTCACTGTTAAGCAATAAGATCTAATACATATATCTAAAATATAAAGCACAATTTTCTACAGTCCCGTAATCACATTACCGTCTCAGAGGACTTTACAAGCCCACATTTCACATGGAAACAAACAACACCCCCGTAAACCTGCTCCTCTTCCCGGGCAAGGAAACACCAAACCCACCTCTTCTGAATACACCTTGGGACCTCAACCACTGATCTCCCTACCCATACGCACTCCACTAAGAAACCTCTCTAATGTCAATCTTTTAAAGTTTTCCTCCTGGTTACATTTTTAGAATATTAGCACTTTATTGGTACGTAGACTTCTAGTATAGTAAATTTGATACATACATACATGGTAGATTACATAACGTATGTTGCAAATGTATAACCTACTGTAGTTAGCCCCAATGACATGCTGCTGCTTTTATCCTAACAGAATGTCGGCTGCGTACAAATGTCTTTGTAAGTTGCTTTAAATAATAGCGTCTGCTAAATGCTGTAAATATATGCCACAGGTGTGCGCACACACATATACACACACACACACACACACGCACGCACACGCACAGTATGCCAGACCTGCTCCTAGCTGGTCGTAGAGCAGAAGGGCTGGCTCGCCACAGAGCTGCCCAGCCAGCAGGCAGCAGGCCTGGACGGAGAAGGTATAGTTGTGGCCCGCTAGCAGGCTGCTGATGCGGAAGTAGGTCTCTGTGGTGTTGCCCAGGTAGGACGTCTGGTTGGTCACACTGTCGTACACGTGCACCTCGTAGCCCTGGCGACAGACGGACACGGCAACGATAATTAGTGCACCTGCATGCCCAAATTGGCTGCACTTACAGTACGCATCTAAAACATGGTGTGGTCTTCGCTTAAGTTACAATATGAACAAACACAATCGGTTTGAACTGATAACTATATCGTATTGTTCCAAACAGATCCACCTTCACGATCTGTTTGGGATCCTGGCTGATTCTCACGGCGAAATTAAACTAAAGCCTCGCGAGACCATCCTGATCTCACAAGGCTGCAGTTTCATTTCGTCGTGAGAATTATCCCCCAATTTCATCCGGGCGCGTCTCTGTCGCGTTCCGGCTCTGTCACGGAGCTCTTTTCAATGCAAGTGAACCACCAAAGCGTCTCGGGAGCATCCCAAAAGCATCTCAGAAACGGCTCTCCGCTCGGCTCCGCTAAAAATAGGCGGCAGTTCTATTTCTTGACGGAGACGCTTCTGGGACGCTCCTGGAAGCGACCAACTGCCAATCAGACAGAACTCATAATTTAGGTTTGGGTTGTTGCTATGGAAACGCAGCGAAAACACAACAAGACGCTCCGCTTCTGACACGCTGCCGGTGGGGCAGGGTGCAGGTGCAGGTGACTGAGCAAGAACGCATCGCCGACGTGACGGAACAGAGACGCGCCCCGGTGGAAATTCGGGGTCAGTCTGGAAAGCCTGGAAATTATTTTGAATGTGTCCGAGAAGCAACTGAACTTACCGATCAAGTTATTCCAAAGGGTTCACATGAGACTTACTTGCCATTATACATGAATTCACATACTGCAGCTCAAAGAGCGCTGCCTCTGCACACCTTACATTAGGCTGGCATGCAAGATCTGATTTTCGGTGAGAAGACAGCAGCTGTCTATTATATGGTTCGTGTTAGACTTGGGTAGCAGCTAGCAAGCATCTCACCCGGCTCTCGTTGAAGCCTTTTTCCCTGACAGCCAGACTCTTCCAGAAGAGGAACACGTGGTCTCTCTCTGTCAAAATCTTCAGGGCTTCAGGAGCAGCAAGGGGAACTGACACAAAGGGAGAGAGAGGATAAATAATCACCGTAGCAAGCTACTGCACCAAAGATGCTAACAGTCACAAAGCTTAAATATACTGTACCTCAAATACATATACATTTAAAATAGCCTATAATCTGATCATTTTAATTATTCTGATGTGGAATACACCTTTCAAGTGTGTTTTTGAATAAAACACACTTTCTTATAGTAGAGATTTGACATCTCCGAGGTGTAGATGGGAAATTTGGTGCAGACACTATAATAAACTGATGGGGACGAGACTGTGTTTATTAAGGCCCAGTTTGGACCAGGTGTATTCCACCTGCTGCCATGACTACTCGTGTGGGCGTCACGGACAATTGAAAGAAAGGAAGACAAAGAAAATAACTAAAAGAAGAACATTGCATCGATATGGGCCTTCACCACAACAGCTCCCCCTGTGGTGGCGGCGGGCAGTGCGTTTACCCGTGCTCAGAGTGAAGCTGGCCTCCTTGCTCATGTTGCGCAGGCGCACAGAGATGCTGTAGCGGCCCCCGGGCTCCAGGCCCCTCAGCAGGTACTCTACCGTGTTGTTGGCCGTGCTCACCTTGTAGTCACGCTCCTGCTTACGGATCACGTCGCGCACGTGGACCGCGTACGTCTGGGGGTGAACACGCACGCACACACACACAATGTCAATAAACTTCATAAAGAGGTTTTATTCTTCCCCCCAACAATCTTTATACCATATACTTTATTAGAACTAAAAGGCAGATAGCGTGGGTCAGCATCTGATCATACATGCCTAGTTGAGCTTTTTGCGTATTTTAGAGTGACAAATCATACCAGTGATGTCAGAATGAGTACCTGCTATGCAAAATGCGTACACATCGGCAGGTCTGTCTTATAATGAAAGTCGTTTGCCGCTATATTCATGCTTCATATTAACGTGGGTCGGCAGCGTTTACCAGAGGGGAGCTGGGGGAATCGTAGGGGGGTTGCCATTTCAGCAGCACGTAGGTCTTGTCCACACGCACGCGATGCAGGCTCCTGGGTGGGAGCCTCTCGCTGGGGATCATCTTCACCACGGCGTAGTCCGACGGAGGACCCAGGTATGGAGAGATGGCACGAACCTGGGGAACATTATTTATACAGCACCTTTTACAGACAAGAGGTTACCAAGTGCTTCACAGTAAATAGACTAGATACACAGAATAAATAAACAACACAAGTATTATTATGAATATTATAATTAGCCATATTGCCAATTAAAAGCTTTTCTAAAAAGATGTGCCTTAATGTGTTAAAGTCTTTAGCGTGGTTGTTCTGTTAGTGATGACACTGAAACTCAAATACATGATTATGAGAAAGTGGACCCACCAGGAAGAGGTACTGCTCATCTTGGTCTACGGTGACCGTTAGGCTGAGAGAGGTTGTGTTGGCACTGTGAGGGCTACGGTACAGCTCCAAGAAGGAGGTAGCGTAGAAAACACCATACACCTACACACAACACACAAAGCACTACTAGATACTGCGAAACAGAAAGAGGGCCATTTCAATGATCTAGTGTAAAATCTCAACGACTGCAACATCTAGTGTGATGATGTCATCTATTGAAGTATCTATCATAAAATGTCATAGTATAAAAACACCAACAACAGTAAGATCTAGTGTAAAATGTTAACATTTATACATTAACAGCGTAAATACCTTTGAAACACAGAGCATAACATTTTGTACTTTGTAGCATCTTGATTAAAATGTTAGAATTTGTACAGTAACATCTAGCGCAACATGCAGTGTAAAATATCAACATTTGCAACATCTATCATAAAACGGCCATATTAGACTTTGTAACGTCTAGTGTAAAAGATAAATTATACAGCAACATCTAGTGTAAAATGTCATCTTTTATCACCACCTAGTATAAAAACGTCAAGATTTGCTACATCTAGTTAAAACGTCAACATTGTGCACCAGTGTAAAGGTTAATAATATACAATGTGTGCGTGTGTGCCACAGTATGTACATGCGCTGGGGGCCCCGTGATGGTCCAGTTACAGTCCACAGAGGTCTGATTGAGGGCCCGAGCTTTGAGGAGAGGGGGTTCTGGACGGGGGCCTGTAGTCTGCTGGTGGGACAGAGCTGTGGGGCTGTCCCCCACGGCGGTGTGGGCCCACACCGCAACCTCGTACATGGTGCCTGCCGTTAGGTTGGAAGCTGGAACGGGGAAAATGAGCGGAATGAAATGTGCATCTCCCATAACAACATTCACAATCATACAATATATGTTTTTATTTAGACTATATTTAAACACACACATGTGCAATCACACAATTGTTGTACCAGTAGTGGAGATTTAGATAATTTGACAATTTTATCCATTTACTTTACACCCTTTTTACCTTTGGCATTTTGAAGTACAAATAATACGACTTTACCTTTAAAACAAGAACAGATAGAATTTTGGTGCAATTGTACCTTTGAGTATCCTTTCTCTGACGGTGTAGTTCCTGCTTTCCTTCACGTGGCTGTCAAACACCCAGGAGAGGACCACCACATACTGTTCCACCTGAGCATACAGTAGGGGGACAACAGAACAGATGTGCGTGTTGTGGATTTGGGTGGATGTTTAACATGTTACATAGGCTGTAATAAATAGTAGGCTCTAGGAGAGAGCTGCCTCTGACCTCGTGCTGGGAATTGAAGCTAAACGACAAGCTCATGGAGTCATTTGTGATGCTGTCGGCTATCACGGATGGCGGGGGCAAGGCTAAAGGAGGGGGAAAAGAGGACACCGACATGAAATACACAATAATGACCAGCAGGGGGCAACACTGCACTATTTCTCAAAACAGGATTTTCAGAGACATATCAACTCACCTTTCTTGGGGGTGATGGATTTTATCTCGGTCCAGTTTCCCATGCCTCTGCTGGTCACTGCTGCGACCTGAAAAACATCAGCAGCCCGGAATTCAACATTTAGGCACCTAACAGAAACCCTAAGCATGCATCTTTGCATGTAACCTCAATTAGCTTAGATCCAGTGTTAACGAGGTACAGTTGTAGCTTAAAAGGTAAAGGCAGCTATTGTAAGCTAATACACATTTAGTCAAATTCACCAAATATCTCCTCGCATTTCGAAGAAAGAATCTGATACTTCTACACAGCCCTGGCTACGTAAATAGGAATAGGAACTGCTGACAACAACAGTCACAGTACTATGCTGTTCTTCACAATGCTATTCGATGTGTGGAGCGGCGCCGCGGAGGGCCGCAGAGTGATATTGATTTGGGCTTTGAAGTTACCAAGCGTTCGAGAATAACTAACCCTGCCTTTAACTACGCCCATGTATCTCACCCTGAATATGTACAGAGGTACTGAGGTGAGTTCAGAATTGATGAACAGTGGCAAACGTTTGTGGCAAACACGTTTGCTTTGAACTTGAATTTTGAAAGTTTCGTGTCAACATTCCAAAAATATTAGATTTAAACATCCACCCTTCGTCCAACCTGAACATGTAACAACATTTCGCCGAAAACTACCTCCTGAGATCGTTTGCTTATGTTTGCAAACGCTTGCGGTGAACTCACAGCAAACGGAAAACGATTTGAATATGGTCGCAAATATTCGCAAACGTTCGCCGATTCTGAACGCACCACTGAACATGTACAGAGTACTGGACATGCATCTCACCCTGAACATGTACAGAGTATTGGGAACCATCTCCTTGACCACAGCGGAGGTTGTGGTGCTCCTCTGGGACATCCATTCGACACCACCGCGTTCAGTGTACTCCACCTGACAAACACGCACACACACACACACACACACACGTTGCACAAGTTGCGATGCTTAAATAATTATATCCTAGTGGTCTCTAAATGGGAACATGGGAAAACCTTGCATTGTGGCACAGTGTTGTGTGTTAGTGGATGGATAAATAGCCCAAACTCACAATGTACTCCCTGATGAGGCCGTGGGCTTTGTCAGGGGGGCTCCATGACGCATTCAGGGTGCCCTCCTCCCCATTGTCACATGACAGCTGCAAGTTCCTGGGAGGGTCTGGCACTGCACCGCCACGCGCACGCACACACACACACACACACACAGAGATACAGTTATAGACAAAACGCACATGGAAGACACACACACACACAGACAAGTAGAGAACACACACACAGACATGGAGAAAAAGAGACGTTCGAGTGCAACAAGCACTGATGAACCCACAACAAGCTGCTCACGGAGGCGGGCGGCGTGCTTCTACTCACGGCCCTCTGGCGTCCTGACGGTGATCATCTCGTTGGTCTTGTGCTGCTTGCTGAGGCACTGGACCAGCACCTTCGCCTGGTAGGTGGTGTCGGGCTTCAGCACCGTCAGCGTGCAGCTGCTCTTGTTGCTGTGGGTGTCCATGGTGGTCCACTGTTGGCTGCCAACCAGCCTGGGGGCCGCAACACGGTAAATCAAGGATGCTTACAGGTAGGTCAACACCGGGGTTCAAACCCACAACCTTCCGGCTGGGAGCCCAACACCCAGACCATCCTGTCCCCACTGTAGAGGGGCTCAAGAGCCGCAGATTGCAGACCCCTGGTATAAGGCAACATGAACTAGCAACAGGCTGATGGCAGAGGAAGCCGCAGAGATCCTGTCCTCTCATAACGGGTTATGGGAGGAGTTAACGTGGATGGCAGACTCCTTGTCCGCTTGACTGACAGCTCACTGACAGGCTGCTGCACCCGTGAGAGCGGGAAAACTTGACGATTTCGGCGATTGGTTCATTTGAGTATCATCGTCATTAGTTCCGCCTACTTTCCGCCCAAAGAGTCAGAAAACAAATGAAAACAAGATTGCAAGACTGCTCCTCAGCTCTGAGCCTGACTCCGCCCACTACAACTCTAAAGGAGCTGAGTGAGGGGAGGGGAGGTGCTGAGAGGGGGACCCCCATTAACAATAACCTTTTAATATGATGACGTATGAGCGTGCTAAGTGCATCTTAGTACCAGAGACCAGCAGGAGCAGGACCCACCTGTAGTTTATGAGGAAATAGCAGGAGTCTGGGGGCATGTTCTTGGGACGGGTCCAAGTCAGGGTGACGGCGCCGGAGAAGTTTGCGGTCCACTGCAGGTTCTGGATCTTATAGGCTAGGGAGTCCCCTGGGACGAACACACACACACGATCATCAGAACCACCGTGGCGAGGAGGAACCAACACAGAATCATTATTCTTAAAATGGGGACAATTGGTTGACCCAGGACGATTGACCTTTCACTTGTCCTACCTAGTTACTGTAACTAGGTAGGACAAAACACCACAGAAAGCTGTTACAGCAAAACAGACGTTTGACGGAAGGTTCCGTCAGGTTCAAAAAATGCTCAACTGTCATTGGAGGGCATGCAAAAAGGGGCGGGGCTTGGGAAAGGTCATTTGTAATTAGGCAATTTATCTTAACTCTGGGGTTCAAACCCAGGAGCTTCTGGCTGGCATAGAGCACCCAGACCACCAGCCCATCCTCAGTGTCGCGGTGCCAACGGCCCACCTGTGCAGTTGTCCTCGTCACTGTGGTCGGAGCAATCCAGGAAGCCATCGCATCGCTCGCTGTCCAACACACAGGCCTCGCCGTCGACGCAGCGGGTCCCGCTGACGCAGGACAGAGGCCCACTGGTTGCTACGTGGCCAGGAGATGCAGAGGAAGGGTGGGAAAGATAAGGCTTCATTATCTCAAGTTGTTAACTTGCATTGCGCTTTGAGTTTGACTTGTTATTCTGCTTTGTTCTGTCTGCCAAAGCACTTTGTAAACTCTGTTTTTAAAAAGGTGCTCTATAAATAAAGATTATTATCATCATCATCATCACAATCATCTCTGCAGACTTGTCTCTAGGTCCTGTGCAATACTGCAACACTTATAGAACGCCATCATCTAAATGTCATGAATCATAATGAGGCAGAAATACAATTATACACCGGTGTACAAATATAGCGCATAACACAATATGTAATAATAAGTGAGACATCTGATTCTTCCCGTTTATGGGTAAATCGTCTGGCCCAAAAATAGTTTAGTGCAGCCAGCCAGAACATCAAAACCAAAACAGAAAATATACTGTTCAGTACTTCCTCATTATTACAGTATTTGCATAATTTGGGGGAAGGTAAATTAATTTAATTGTATTTGCTGTATAACCTTATTTTATTCAAGTGGAACACAAACAGAAAATGACATCCACAAGACTTTGCAATACATGCTTTGTAATACAAGCGAATAACTGAGTTCTGCACGTGTGCGCGTGTGTGCGTGTGTGTGTGCGTGCCTGCATGTGTGCGTGCACGTGTGCACGTGTGCGCGTGTGTGTGTGTGTGTGTGCGTGCGCGGTCAGACACTCACGGCAGTGTGTCTCGTCGGAGCCGTCCTGGCAGTGCTGCTTGCCGTCGCAGCGTTGCCAGTCAGGGATGCAGTGGGGGGGTCGACGACACGTGAACTGCCCCCGGCTACAGCGGCTGGGGGAGGGACGGGGGGGCAGGGTGGGCACGGGGGCCAGCGTCCCGTTGGCTGGTGTGAAACACACAGGACACACAGAACATGTCATTACTAGGCCATTTAGCACAGTGCTCCGACGCACCTGGCTCAAAATGATCGGCTCGTTATCAGGCTCGTTAGCAACAGCAGGCACGGGCATAGAACTGCGTCACGTGATTATGACGTCATGAGATAATCGTCCAAACTGACTTTATTGACAGTCAGGAAAATAATATATGCACTGTAGAAAATTGTGCTTTAGACACCACCCAGACAGTACGCGTATAAGCATTAAGAGAATATTATGAAGCACCATTTTAGCCAAAGCAACTCAGCACAATTAGTACCAAGTAATGAGTACAGTTTACAAGTTTTCAAGGAGCAGCTAAGGTGTTAGGCAGGTAGGTCAACTCCAGGGCTGGAACCCACGACCTTCCGGCTGGGAGTCGGACACCCAGACCAGTAGCCCACCAACCTGCCCCACACACAGCCCTACCGGTGGGGCAGCCCAGCTCGTCGCTGCCGTCGGGGCAGTCTGCGTAGCCGTCGCACACCCACGTGTTGATGATGCAGGCCCCCGAGCCGCAGTGGAAGCGGTTGGGGGCGCATGTGGAGAGTCCCGGGGCCACCGTGTGGGGAGTCCCCATGCCTGGGGAGAGGGGGAGGTTGTGGTAAATGGTACATGGACTGCATTTATAAAGCTCTTTTCTAGCCTTACGGCCAATCAAAGCTAGGCTAGCAATGTTTCCCTTGTAATTGCCGAACTTCGACCGGAAACATCTGACAAGGTACAGACAAAATGTAAACCTCTCCAGTCAAAACGTCCGGTGAAAATAATTTGCTCTGGGCACAATTTTAATTGTATTACGTAGGATGTAATGACATTGTCAGTTGAAGCTGGCTCTGGAAGGCCGTCTGGATGGAAGGTAAATGGAGCACTTTAACCACCAGGCCACTCAAAGCGCTTTATAGGCCAGCCTCACATTCACCGATGGTGGTGCCATCCATGCAAGGTGACATACGACTAACCGGGGGGCAGTTACGGTTAGGTGTCTTGCTCAAGGACACATCGACACTTTGTGAGGGGTTAGCGGGGCTCAAACCAAGCCTTCTGGATCACCTGTCGCTCCGCTCTAGTTAGCACCGTGTGTGTGTGTGTGTGTGTGCGTGCACGTACCAGAACACTGGGCTTCGTCAGACCAGTCTCCACAGTCATTCTCTCCGTCACATTTCCACCATGTTGGAACGCAGCGCCCGTTCTGACACTCGTACTGGAAGTACTTGGAGCAGCCAGGGACCTCAGTACCAGATGCTGCCGTACACACGCACGTATGCACGCACACAGGGGAATTCATTGAAAATATGCTTCTACATTAGCTAACAGTACAGGTAGAGACTATGCTGTTTGCTGTTTTATTTGTTTATTTATTAAAAATTATGTATTTATTTTTGTCTTTTAGGCCAGAGGTCTTCAACAGGGGGTCTGGGACCCCTAGGAGGTCCTCACAGGTACTGCAGGGGGTCCTCCAAATTATTTGATCCCAAACTTATTTTCTTCCAAAAATAAAATGTCAGAAAATAAACAATAACATAAATACAACCTGTGCTTCATTTCTTACTTTTATACATGGCACTATAGGTTGCCCTACACATTACTGTTGGCCCGGCAACTAAATATTGTATACCATATGAGAGGGGGTCCCTATGCCGCTACTAGACAGACACATTCTCTCTCTGCATCTAGAGACAAGACAGGTTGAGAGAGAGTGTCTGTCTGTCTGTCTGTCTGTCTCTCAACCAAGGCTACTGTGGATCCCTAATGTGTGTGCTAAGCGCCACACTAGCCTAGCCTAGCCTAGCCGGTGAAGGTCAGGCCCAGTAGTGCATCGTCCTCACCACAGTTAGCTTCGTCGGAGTAATCGCCACAGTCATCCATGCCGTCGCACTTCCACTCCAGGCTCACGCACACGCCGTTGGCACACTGGAACGTGTACGCGTCGCACACTTTGCCGAACTCAGTCGGTGTGGCTGAGAAACACGTAGCGCGAGAAAGATTGTCAAATATATTTTACCACACACACACACAGTGGGAGGTCTCAGAGCGCCACCAACTGTCAGTGTTGCTGAGAAACATGTAGATTGGTAAAGGAGAGATAATCAAATATATTTTAGCGTGCGCGCGCGCACACACACACACACACACACAGAGAAAGTGGGAAATCTCTTTTCTACGTTTTAAATTTTATACATGCAGCATAGAATGTGAAATAACAATGTGTAAACAATGTGAGAATGATGTGTGTGTTATATA
>JAODUE010004405.1:0-10606 GCA_027564755.1 Amblyopsis hoosieri
CCAGACAACACAGCTCTCAGGATCATAGGGACACACAAACCTCTCCACCACGATAAGGTGATGGTTCCCGGAGAGGCCCTAATATATGGTTTGTTTAATTTAAATTGTGCCATCCATTATTTTTTTCCCTTTTTTGGAGTGAGCTGGGGGCTATTTGAGTGGAGCGCAATGCAAACTGCGTTGAGCACTGAGCGATAATAATGATCGGACTAGCCTGGTGTGGCTTTGAGCGGGTGGAGCGGAGGGGTGAACAGCTCTGTGAGCGAGGAGCTGAGATTCTCACCGCTCCACTCCACTCATATGCTCTGGAATGCATGGTCTGACAGCTAACTAGTAGTAACTACCATACAATCGATGATCTCCCACTGGCCCTGTTCACACCTGGCATTACATCCATCTTGGATGGTTCGATCACAAGTGGGATGGTTTTCGGAGTATGACACGTTGCGTTCTCTCTCTTTGTAGCGCATGCACTTTTTTTTTAACAAGGTCGGTCAGTCAATCAGTAAGCGCCATTTGCTCATGACCCGCTACACGCTGAGAAGGACAGGCATGTAATATACATACATAACGGGACAAAACCAGACTAGCCATTGCTTAGAATAGGTTGCATAGAAGATAGCAGATGATGCTAAATATGACATCACAGTGTAGATGATGAGGTAGGTGATGAGATGAGGAAGACAAATAACATTTCTGGTGTGTGTGAGCCTATGCATATTGGTGGGAATCATTAACAAGCAAGTCTAATGAATGAATAAAGGGGGCCCATTTGTTCAGTGTGGGATTTGATACTGGTGTGTAATTTGTTCAATGGATGTGTGTTCTTTGAGAACGTTTAACCATTGCTTGAGGTTTATTATGTTTCTAGTTTTCCAGTTGAGGAGAACATTTTTCTTGCCAATATTTTCTTGCCGATGAGAATATAATTTAAATGTTGTTAATGACTTCTTGCCGGAAATATTGAATTGGTGGACAATGAATTGGTGGACAAGTGGAAGTGTGCGGCTCCCCCTATACGTTGTGTATTGTGGATTTTCTATGGAGCTACCTTTGCGTTCCCTCGCAATACTTTTGCGATCTCACTACTCTTGCCATTCTGCAATGCCATGGAATGGACCAGCTCATACATTTACTTTGAACTTGGCATTAAATATACAATCTAGTTTTACTGCTTAATTCTAACTATGTAAGCAATTTAGAGAAAACGTCACATAATCATGAAAAAGATTAGTAATTGTTAGAAAAGGTCTCTGGTACGGGTTGGTTGCTGTGTGGTTATCGTGCCAGCAGCTTATACATGCCTTGCTTCATGACCAGCAATGTGCATAATGGGAGCTTACTGTCTTGATGCCTACATTCATGCATTTATTCAACTTATTGTGCTTTAAAGTACAATGAAACATAAAGTAAACAGAATTGTACAATCCATCATCTGTCCTGCACACATACGCAGAACTACTCCCATTCTTCCTCCTTGTTTAAATAAGGCAGGTCCTTTAGGACCATATTTACATTAGTTTTTAATGTGGACGTGTGTGCGCACACTAATGTTGATGGATGTTGCAGGAAGTGCAATATTCAGTTTATTTAGTTGAGAGATGCGTCATTGGCTGTGTGGCTTAGTTGTGCTTGATTTAGGCAGAAAAGTAAGATGTGTGGCTGAGGAAGCTAATGACATAATATAGATCGAAGAGGAAACATAAATGGCCAAAAATAATGCCTCCTCGGTAGCTTGGAATTACTGTTGTTGCACGAGCCGAATATGTTGTTTTGATATGTTATGAATATATTTTGATGAATTGTCCCATAACCTTTGTGTTTTTACTTATGTACTGTATATCGATATTGCAATTTTAATGACATTTTATCAATATCGTGCACCACTTTGCCCCTGTTAACAATCTCTGCAGAAGCCTGATAAGGACCCATTCATGTGAGTCAGGTGTGTTGGAGCAGGGAGACATCAAAAACATGCAGGGCAGGGGGTACTCCAAAACTACAAGGGTTTGCCATATTTATATGAGGAGGATGGAGGGGATGTGTTGGATGGATTGTAGGCTACAAATACAATTCACTTTATATTCTGTGTTATTGTAAAGTGCTAATTTTATAGAAATGTCAGAAATGTGTTAAATACATACATCAATACATTAAGCTCCCGATACACACGTTGCTGGTCAAGAGCTTTTCTCATAATTGCTGATCTTTTCTCATGATTATGAGATGTTTCTTTGTGTTGCTTCGAAATTGAATATCTCTACTCAATGTGGAATATTGTTTATCTTGTAAGCATTGGACTTGCTCACTAGCTGTATGTTGTCAACTGCACAGAATAGCATGCATTCTTAAATCAGAGGAGCTGTACTGAGTTTATCATTCAAATCAATGCAACGTCCCAGCATCCAATGTTAGAGCTTGAGTTTTACTGGTGTGACAGAAATATTCAGTATGAAGATGATATTACTCGCATTGCCTTAAATACCAGAAACCTGGCTTTTGAGTTTTATAACCAGTAAGATCTACAGGACACAATCGAGACAAATATTTCTCGTCACGGTTCTGATGTCTGATCACATACCAGTATTTGTCTATAAATCACTTTTTTGTGATATTGAAAATAAAATAAAACGTGCATATGCAGTGTCACGAGTAAACCAGGTCCTTCTGCCACTTAGTTCCTTCCCCTCTATTGTTTGTGTGTGTGTGTTGCCTGTACCTATCATCTCCCAGGCCAGTTTCCTGCTCCTGATCTCACCCAGAGCCAAGCACCAATCAAAGAGGCGTCGCACCTGGGCCTTGTTGGGCCTCGTTAATGCTACATAGCCCACAGACTATTTTTTGTTCTCTGTTAGATGGTCTTGGCATGTCTCTGAGATACAAGCTGTTCTTTTTTGGTAGTCTTTTTCTTACACTGGCTGTTTTGTGTTTGATGTATTTTTTGTGCCAGTCTCAAGCCTTTGTTCAAGCCACGCTCTACATTAAATTATTTTTGGAGTTAATTCTGCTTTTGAGTTCTCTTTGACCTCCCCTGTGTGACAATACAGTATATTTGACAAAAGTAGTTTAATTAATTATTTGTCATTATTTTGACGTTTCAAGCAAATGCACGTCACCAAAATGTGTCTGATAACGTTCCAGTATTCTTCTAAATACTGACAGAGCAATAATGAAAAATTATTATATGTCACAATTTTGACTGAAATGTAGATATCAAGCCAATCTGAAACTATAGCTATAACAATAAAGAATGAAACAGAATACAGGCTGGTAGGTGACGTCCCTAACTGTAGGTGTCAGCAGAGTGACATATGAATGGTTTATAGTTGATCATACTACAGTATTGCGTGCCCAATACAGAGTTCAGAATGACTGGACCTGGCATTGTACATGTGACTGACCAGATGTGATTCAATGAGTGCTGTGAGGAGAGGAGTAGAGGGGAATGCGAGCAGGCAATTGCGTATGGGCTAGTATTTACATAAGTACAATGGTCAACTATTGACAAATGCACTTGTTGCTATTGCGAGATAGGCATGAGTATTAACATTTACAGCATTTCGCGGACACTTTTATCTAATGTCACTTAAAACAAATACATGTGTCAGTAGCTGAATGCATGGTAAGCAAACACCATTCTGTTAAAATAATGACAGTAGTCATGTCATGAGGAACTTATCTACATTTGTATACAACACTATCAGCTATACTGTACCATTCAATCTAAATAATTCAATCTAAATACTTGATAATTACCTAAACATGTATAGTTTTATAGTTTTCTAAGAGCTGCCAGAGAATGATTTATTTCAGATAGAAAACTGAGATCAAATATAAAGGATGGTCATAGAGAACTGGAAATGGAACTGTTATGAGGTGGCCGAGGCTTTCATAAATGTTGCAAGCATAATAATTTTACATACAATAATACAAGCTTGCCAAATTTAATTATACATTTGCAAACATCAATATGCGAGCATGACTTTAAAAAAACAAACTCACGTGACTTCTGGCACTGTTTGCACAACAATTTTTTTATATTGTAAAATCGGGCTTGTAAAGAAAAACGTGTTTTTTAAATTGGGGCAGGACTTTTTTTTAATGAAAACATTTGCAACCTTTTGTATTTTTCTTACACATTATAATGCAAGCTTGAGAACTGAAATTACACATTAGCAAATCTTTACTTGCGGACACAAACCTCAATTTACAAGCACAACATTAAAAACACATGCTACAGAGTGTTGCCACTATTTTAGTCCCATAGCAAGCTAACAAATTAATTCAGAAACAATGCTTTTTCCATGAACTATAAACCAACATGAATTACTGGAAGTTGTCAAATTCCCAGATAGTGCATGTCACATACTGTACTCAGTCTGTCACGTCCTTGTAGAACTGCTCGCTTTAGTTTTTTGCTAGGTTATCAGTTCTAGCAGATGACAATCAACAGTATTACTGTATTTATAAAGTGATACTGTACACATATACTATATAAAATACTATAACCACATTAAATTGATTCTGCTAGGTTGGGGAGAACCTTTTCATTTGCAGATCTGAGCTAATAATCTGTCAACATTACTAGCATATGTACAATAGACAGAATGACAGTAGACAGAGAGGACTGACAGCATGAAACATAATATAGAGTTTATAAGGGCCCTTATGGCCGGTGCAGTCATTATGCTGTAGGTACTGTACAGTTGGTCACTTGACTGTAGGTGTCTGGCAATCTGTCAAGTGGCACATTGATGCTTAGTACTTTACTTCATACACCATATCGCTTATTTCTTCTGATCTTCTCAGAAGAATAAATAAATATATATAATATTATTAATATTATATTCAAATCTATATCTGGGCAGGAGGGCAAACAGTCTGTGTGCTGGGTGGCAGGAGTCTTTAATAATGTGTATTGCTCTCCTGAGACAACGCTTCCTGTAGATGTCCTCTAGCAGAAAGTGAGGCTCCAGTGATGCGCTGGGCGGTTTTCACTAACTTCTGCAATTCATTTCGGACTGAGACAGAGCAGTTCCCATACCAGATTGTAATAGAGGGTTAGGATGCTCTGGATGGTGCAACAGTAGAAGTTCACCAGGATGTCTGAAGAGAGGTGGAAAAAGAGGGGCTAGTGAGCCTTCTCGACCTGGTTGGAGAGCTGCTCACGTCCTCCACCGCCACACCATTGATGTGGATGGATGGAGCATATTTAGTATATATACAATGTGTGTATGTATATATATATATATATATATATATATATATATATATATACACACATATATAGAATACACAGTATGTATACTCTTTTATAGATAAGCATGCCAGGTTAATGTCTGTAGATCCTTAAACATCGTTTTGATTTGTGTTACCTTTTTTCGACACTGTTGCTGTGCCAACCATGAATGTTTAATAAGCATAGGAGCTGCCGTAATGGCCAAAGTAGTGCATGCCTCTTTGTTCCTCGAGCAAGCGTCCCTGTAACCAAATAACACATGCTCTCAGGCACTCACAAACACACCACAAGCACCCTGTTAGCGTGGCCAAATTAGCATCGCTGACAATGCTGCCAATACCTTTGTAAATACATATTCATAACACACGCCAAACGTGATTAATGTGTTCCTACCCGTTTATGTACTGTAATGTGTGGTGAGTGCAGGTGCAGAGACACAAACGTGCTGTACGGGGAGGACAAGATTATGAGGATGAAAACAGTTAATGCTGGTGTACACCACAAGGGTCATTCTAGACACCAACTACTTTTGGTTAAAAGTAAATACAAAAAACAAAAGGCTAGCTCCAAACCGTAAATAAACATAACGTTCCCAGAGAGTGAACGTAAATTACTCAACCTTACTCAATCTTTGACTCCCTTGAACGTGATGCTGTAGACATTTGAGCTAGGTTGTTATGTCATAGCAGATGGGACACTCAACCATACGTCATATGGATTCTGCCAGGTTGGGGAGCATTTGGGCCGCTACGACGTAGAGAAGAGTTGCGCTATAGAGGAGGAGGACTTTGACCTGGCCCAGAAGAAGAAAGAGCAGATGGAAGCATACAGAATGGCTGTCTACCAGCAGCTGGAAGTCCACAACCTGCTTGACATGACCACGGTTCGTCATAGCCTTACTGTAAAACATAACCCTTATCCATGTGCATCTTTAAAGGTCAAACAACGAGTCTTTCTCCCATGTGACAGTGGTTCTTGACCTGCATATGAACACATTTACAGTATACCACACTATTTTAGTCTTAGGTGTTTTCCACGTCTACTACTTACAGTATGTACGTTGACTTGCTCAGTAGAGCACTTATTTAGTGTTTACAAGCCACCATGAATGGTGGGCCAAGCAGTCACAGTAGAAGGCATGTAGAGTACAACCTCAGCCCTTCCTCCCTGCACTGTGGGCAGATCACCAGGGCAGCACCCGAGGCTCCCGCTGCTCACGAGCCAGCTGCCACCCCTAAGGCTCCTGTTCCCAGCCAAACATTCAGGAGGGGGAGGAGAGCTCGGCCCTCCCGGGGTCAGGTGGCAGAGCAGGTCCCCACTGCCCCCCAACTCGCCAGCCCCCCCGAGAGCCGGCAGGCTACAGCCCACATTCCTCCCACGCCTCCTAGGATAGAGGTGAGTGTCAAGCGCTGTGGATACTTTCCGGATGCACTGTACTGTGGCCACTGATACAAACTCATGTGGCTTCTGGCACTGTTGGCCAGTACAAACAGATTTTATAATTGTAAAATGGAAATGGGGGGTTGTAAAGAATAAAATGTTTTTTAAATTGGGGGCAGATAAGGAGAATACCTTCCGGATGCACTATACAGTGTGTGGGTGTATGTATGTGTGTGGCATGTACGCTTTACTCTGCACCTCCAGAACCAGCCCTGCGACGAGCTAGGCTATGGTTTCACTATTTAATTAAAAGTGTGCAACAGTTGGCTGCCTGCAGCGGCAGCCGACCTGAGCTGAATGCAGGGCATTTGGCTTGGACACGGCCCCAGAGCTGGGCTTGTTATCATGGGGGTTTACGGCTTATTGTCACGGTGATGTGGTGGAAACATACTAGGCCCATTCAGTGCAAAAAACTGCCAGTGAGAGAGTTTGCCAGGAAATACTGCATATTCTTGTTTTAAAAGGCACTTTTAATAATAGTAATATTGAGCTTGCGCACAATATTACTTATACGGTTATATGAGCATAATTATTTAGGGTCAATTTATGATCACGTTATGATTGATTTATGATCACTATGGTGATCAGATATGCTGGAAGTGGTTAACTCTACTGTCCATCAAGGCCTGGGCTAGTCTCAACCTCAAGTGTAAACTGAAGAGTTTCCTTTTATGCTGTGTTCAGCGGGTCTGTCTGTCCTGTGTTCAGCTGGTCTGTCTGTCCTGTGTGTTCAGTGTGTCTGTCTGTTCAGTGTGTCTGTCTGTCCTGTCTTCAGGTAGCCAGCGTGCCTAACGACGAGAGGCCCCTTCCTGTCCTTCAGAGGAAGGGGAGGGCATTGGAGGTGGCCCAGAGCCCAGCAGAGGAGCGGCCCCTTCCTGCAGACACCCAGGGCACCCCACACAGCCGGTGGGGCTCTGGCCCCACCAGCGGGCCAGAGCCCCTGACAGAGAAGGCCCAGCGAGATGCCAGCCTGCCCATAGATGTCTATGGAGAAAGCCTGGTAATATGTGTGTTATAGTTGACTCAAGCATTTTCACCAGCCTAGTATAGAGCATATATACATGTAAATAAACTAGATGCTCTAGAGTCTAGAGTATCTAGTTGAGGCAAGGCAAGGTTTGTTGTGTTGTTTATTATTTACATGATGACTGACACGTCAGATTCCTGGATTTTCTTACACGTGTGAGTGTTGTTTGACCTGAACATGAAGAGCATGTTAAAATGTAACATTAGCATTGCATTTTTCTAGGTGACAGGAGCCTACTCTAAAATCTGGTGCTACAGGGTGGATGCGCTTCTAACTGTTTACCAGAAACTTTTGGAATCCTCACACACGATGCCAAAGGAAGAGCTCAGAAACCTGATACGAGCTGGGGTCTTCCTAGCCAGAAAAGGCCTTTTGGATAAAGTGTCATCTGTGAGTTATATTGACTTAAATACCTGGAATATGCCATTGCGATATTGCTGTCAGAGATTTAAGTAACTCAAACAGTAAATATACTTGGTATTCCTGTTAAAAGCAGGACTAAGATTAATCCTGGTCAAATATAAATGCGCACATGCCAACACAACTTCACAATGCTTCCCCTGTCCCTCACACCTCACCTACATGCTTGCTCTCGGAGTTGGCTTTCTTAAACAAACATTTTCAACAAGGATGGCCTTGTAACCCCTGTGGAAAGCATTTTACACGTTGAACTGGACTGCTCTACAATAATTCTAGCAATTTACTGTATTTTTCAAGCAATATTGATAGAATGCTACATTAAGTTAGTTAGAGGCAGTACTTACTACAGTAATTTAGTTAAAGGCTTTCTCAAGAACGCTTGATAAATTTGAGCTCAAATCAAAACAATATTCCTCCGCGCCCTCCGCCCCACACATCGAAACACATTGTGAAGCAAAGCGTAGTACTACGGCTTTGTTGTTGTGAACGGTGTTCGCCACTTTGTTTATGTTCCTATTTACGGAGCCAGGGCTGTGTAGAGATATCTAGCTAGTGAAATGCAAGTAGATATTTGGTGAATTCACACATACCGGGAGAAGTTGGGGGGTAGGGGATTAGGCATGCTTACAGGTAGGTAGGTAGGTAAGCCGGGGTTCAAACCCACGACCTTCCGGCTGGGAGCCAAACACCCAGACCACTCAACCATCCTGTCCCGATGTCTGACTTTACCTTTAATTGTCTGTTCTAATCGACGGATGTCTGCAAACCAGATTAGTGACAAAGCCATCCATCCTTGACCTAGACCATGTCAGAAATGGATGGCAGCAGTTGTACGAGGGGGTCTCCATTTAACTCTACATAACCCCTGTCTATTTGCATGTTGAAATGTTCTGTGGTACCAAGGAATATAACTCTTTGCCTCTTGAACGCTCATATACAGAGTGAATAAAATGCAATAACACATTTTATGTTCCACCATCTAAAAACAGAAGGGAACAAAGTTTCTAACTTTAACATACATAAAAAAGACGTAACAATCCTCTTTAGAAAATGTTTAATCTTTGTAACGATATCCTAAGCCAAACATAAGCATCACCTGCTTGCTAGAGGGGGGAAATGTTTCTGTACCTCAATCTACCACCCTCTATGCAGTATATAAGACAAACCATCTCACAGTCTTGTGTTTGCACTGCTCTCTCACAGGTATTCCTGGCCTCTCTAAAGCTGCTGCGTCTACTGCTGAGTCAGCTGATTCCAGGTGCCGGTGTGGGCCGGGCAGAGGTGTCCCACTGCCTTGAGCAGACCTGGCCCAACCTGTTGGCAAGGAGCGGAGACGCAGTCAGTCGGATCAGGACCACAGCTGCTGCATTCATACAGGTGACTGTACCACACCAAACTAGCAAGCTTCTGCCATGTGTTGTGTTGGTGTGCCACAATACAACAAAAGATGTTTTGTTACACATCAATCAAACTAAACGTCAACTTAATTGTTGTTAGTAGTGGAATTGGTACTACCAAGTCCCAGGAAAACCAGCACCCATAACACGAGAACCTTGTATTTGCTGTAGTGAATAGCACATTGGTGGGATATACTGTATATCAGGACAGAAAGAGAGTTATCTATCGATGGATAATGATTTGCCTAAACTAACTTCTGCATTAAAATGAAAAAGGTGTTTGGGTGGAATTATTCTATGCAGCTTTAAAAATGTTTATTGTATGTTAACTGCCATATCCGTAAATGCCAAATACCACAACTGGAGACTAAATTCTTGAGTCACAACAACAAAACAATTAGAGAGAGTCAACTGTAATGTTTTTTAAGATATTTTACAGCTACCTGTTAGTCAAATAATTGTTTACTAAAGAAATTGTTTGAACCACATTTTGATTTGCACAGCAACGGTTCCCAGAGTCAAAATCCCTTTCATGAAATCTCGCTGATAACAGTTTAGATGGACATATTCCTATTGATGTCTTGAACATTACAGACGTTCCCCCCAATAACTATTTAAAGTGTTGACTTTTCTGACTACAGTGCACACTGCCACTGTCCATCTCAGATGAGATGGAATTTATCAATGCAAATTGTTTTTTAAATAACAGCCTGCATGTTCTCCAGGCGAAAGAGGAAATGTAAAATCCAGGCTTTCATCAGCGTCAGGAATACATCGATATGGCATCAGGTCTAAAAGCCAGACTTTGTCATGGTAAATGAATGTCAGTTTCAATGGCATGGCTCATTTGCACACCTGCAGAGAGCAGTAGCGAACCGTGACCCTGGACACTGGGCCTTCAGTGTCACCACAAAAAGACAACATGTAAGCATTGACTGCTATTGGAAGGTTGGGTGTTTCCAGTCGTCCTTTTTTGCCGGTGTGCGTCCGCCTCCGCTCACCGTTTCCCCAGGTCCCCAACGCACCCTAGCCACGTCCTTTTGTGTTGATTGTTTATTGTTTACAGCTGTGTGGGTGTAGGGG
>JAODUE010004406.1:0-10605 GCA_027564755.1 Amblyopsis hoosieri
ACAATTGTCTCACCACGGACTGAGATCACGTTGTCTATAAATGACCCAGAATCACACTATTTCGGAAGCTCTGTGCAACGAACTTGACATTCAAAACAAAAACAAAAAAAATGGCGATAATACCGCAGACCGCGGTATTGGGGCACCCTTAACCACCGCAAGGACATTTTCTTCACCGCGACAGCCCTACACACGACTGCATAAACAGTGTGCTGAGCACGTGTTAGAGAGCACACTGCATGCAGCGTGAGCCTGGAGCGTACTTGCAAGGTGGTGTCCAGGAGGTAGGGGCTGATGAAATGCGGCAGGGCCGCCGTGACGCGCTGGAGGGCTGTGACCGCACTGAGCAGGTAGATCTCATTGCTAAAGAGGTCCTTCCTGTCCGTCAGGGCGTACAACACAGCTGGCATCAGCCTGGAGAACAAAAACAGGCAGTTAGAACAGGCAGATCCGGTGACCCCGATGGGAATTTGGCATACGCAGTAATGGGAAAACCTTGCCTTGAAATGTAGACAAACCGGTGAATGTACTGTTCTTTGAAATGATGTTGAGTTTAAAGGCCCAATATACTTTAGTGGCTTTTGTGCCACTTGTACACGCAGACGAGCGGCTGCGTCGCGGAAGGCATTGTTCACATACTTGCCTTTGTACCACGCGTGTGCTTGGAGGATTTAAAAGATATCCAGTAGGAGGCAGATCAGGGCCAAATCACCCCTGGCCAAAACCAGAATATGGTCCTTGGCTGTACCTCCGTATTTCCACAACAACCACCAACATGTCAAATGCTGTAGTCAAATGTGGAGCGGCACGGAGACATCATATAGATGTTTGTAATTACGGACTAGCTCTACGAACTTCCCTTTGAAAATTCCCGCCATTGTTGTTCTGTTTATAAACTGCTGTTGACCTGTTTGTTCGATCCGATACACTGCCCTCCCCTGCATTGCATCATGGGTATGCACAGCGTTAATCTCTGTGGAAGCTCACAAACTACACTCCAAAGGTATACACGTGGTAGCCAGCTTGCGTAGGCGTAGTTAAAGGTAAGTATATCACGGGCTTAAGGTAAAGGGAATGTCATTGAAAATGTGGAGTCAGGGATGCTTGAGAAAGATTGCCGATATCTGAACTTGATCAAAACAAATATGCATCTCCCTTCATGTTGCTCCCTCACAAGCCCCACGCCCTGTCCCCCGCCCCCCGAGACAGTGCTGTGTGGTGCGGTCTGCACCACTTTGTTTGTGTTCCCATTTACGAAGCCGGGGCCGTGTGGAAACACCGGAATCATTTTTTTCCCCCAGAGCGCACACACAGAACTTAAAGCTAACAACCGTGAGGAGATCTCCTCTAAAGGCATATTAGCTGACAATTGCCGGCTCCGCCTTTTAACCCCTAACAGACTGAATGTTATTGTCCTGTCGTAGAGGAGAGAAGGTGACAAAGCGTTACACTGAACCTCAACCCGAATAAGCAGTCACACGGCCTCTTCTCCTTCCCGTCTCACCTGGGCAGCTGGGGGATAGCCAGTGCTTTAATGGTGCTGGCCACCTCGGCGATGCAGAGCAGAGCGCTGCCCGTCACGTTCTTCTCCTCCTGCGGGCGCAGCGCGATGTCCAGCGCCCGCGCCAGCACGGGCACGAAGTGCTCCTTGTGGGCGGGGCCAAAGCTGCGGCACAGCAGCTTGAGGCTGTACAGGGCGGTCTGGCGGTTAATGGCCTGCTCCTCCTCGGCGACCGAGTCCTGCCCGGCCTGGCCCGGGCACTTACCCACGATGCTCAGCAGGCCGCCGGTGAGCTCTAACAGAGCGCTGACCTGGAAGACACGCGCCAAAACACCTCATTAACACCGGGATGCTTTTCCCATACTGTGCCATTCAGACGTCACATATCAAGTAGTACAACACACTGTAGGTGTGTGTGTGTGTGTGTGTGTGTGTGTGTGTGTGTGTGTGTGTGTGTGTGTGTGTGTGTGTGCACGGCACCTGTTGCTCCTCCCACTGGGTGGCATGCTGCAGCTTGTTATTCAGCAGCTCCATGGCCTTCCGTCTTACTGACGGGAGCTGATTTACCATCAGTCCCTTCATGACTACGATGAAGGTGTCCATGGGCAGCAGGGCATTCACCTGGGTGACAACACACAACCACATAACTACGTTAACCATGTAGAAGACGGAGATCTAATACCAATGATGTGTTCGTTACGCGGTACATCAGACGTTTCCATTGTTTGGGAGGACTATGGAGTTACCTTGTCCAGGACGTCGTAGGCCTTATTTAACAGAGCTCTCCAGAACTTCGCGGTGGGCTTGTCTGCGTCCTCCTCGACGCAGCGAGCCACGCTGTAGATGTATCGCAGGATCTCCTCCAGAAGCCTGAACATGGGGAACAACAAGACATGCTTACTTACAGCGACACAATCTTTATCAGCGGCTCCCTCACGAACAGGTTAGTGTGAACAACAACTGACTTTTGCTGCAGCGACTGAAGAGATTCATCAATGACGTCACCTCTGTCTGCAACCTGAAATAATAATCAGTATTATTATTATTAGGAAAACAACTATATATAAAGCTTTATCGATGCAGGCATACATGTGCATACATTGTATTTCACTATCTAGATGTCCATGGATCCCCTCCCTCTAACACCATTCATGGTCAAACGCAGAAAGCCAAAGGCCAAGAAGTATTATTATATTTAATCGCTGTTTGCAGTCGTGCTCTACTAATCCACTCATATAGCTGCAGTATGGTCCAGGCATTTTCCAACCAGGAACAAATGGCATCAAGTGCAGATAATCTACGTCTCTGTGTCGTGACCATGTCAGGACAACAAACGCTGTACGGAAGGAGCCCGCATACCTTTCCTACGAAGCTAGCAGAGGACAGCAGCTGTGCCATGAAGGAGATAGAGAGGAACTTGAAGTGTCGCAGCTCCTTGCTGCTGTGAGCGTCCAGGTCAAAGATCAGATGGTCGATCTTGTCACCTTCTTTCATCTTCTTGGGCCCACGGCGGCTGAGGGAGCGCTTTGCAGGAGTTACAACTGCAACAACACCACAAGAGCTGGCATTGCATTGGAAAACAGCAGAAGGAATTGGAACTGTAGTTTGTATCTTTTTATATAAACTATACAAGTTTATATAAAAAAATAAAAACAAATGGGGTAAGCTGACTGGTACTAGCAAGAGGGACCACATCTCTCCGATATTAGATTCCCTTCACTGGCTGCCAGTCAAATATAGAATTGATTTTAAGGTTCTGCTACTTGTTTGTAATGCATTAAGGGCCGTTCATATTAAACGCGCAAATGCGGGCGCAGATCTCGAAATTCCATTTGTGTATTGTTGAGTGGCAACTCAAGCAGTGCGATATGGGGGAGGGGCATGATGCCTGTTGTGACAACAACGAAGGACAAATTGATTGCAGTTCTGGTCTGAAAACACGAAATATAACGTCCTGTATCTTTAAAAAATATAGGAATGACCACACACCATGAAAACATTACTGGTAGGCTATGTTTCATTAATGTTATAGGCTAGATATGAAATATAGTATTGCCTGCTGGAGTAATTTACATTTTTAAACTGCATTTTCAGATCAGAACTTTTTGAACGTTTTTTTTCTTTTAATCGCTATAAAGTGCATACTGATTGGCTTACTATACCGTTAAATGAAAAGAGACACTACGCCATTGGCTGGAATGACCCTGGGGTTGAAACAGCTGTGTTGCTCTAGTGATAAGTACTTTGGTGAAAAGGAGACATGTCTCACCCTCCTCTTTGTCCCGTGGCATCTGCATGTGGTACTGGAGGATCTTGACTAAGGAAGTGAGCTGCTCTGACACCTCAAATGTGCAGCAGAGGGAGATCCAGAACTCACTGTCTCTCTCCAGCACAGCATCCTGGGACCACACACACACACACACACACAACATTATAGCACAGCAAGCAGATTGGCTTCACCGATACTAAATTAATATACATCTTTTGCTGTATGCTTTCTGATATATATATTTAAAAAAAAACATGTTTAGTTAAGAGAATTTTTAAGAAAAAGCCTGTAAACATTCACAGTATCAACTAGGTTGACGGCAACACTTAGAAGCACCTATTTAATCAAAAATAAAACAAAGAAAACGTCTTGCCTTTTCGCTGGCAGAACTGACGTCTTGTGTGGCATGTTGCTTGAACATGAGCAGCATTAGGACCCAGAGGAAGCGTGCAGGCCCCAGTGTGACTATGAGTTGAGACAGGATGGGCAGACGTCGGTGCTCGGGCACGTGAGGCAGCGCGTCCACAAACACGTGCATGACCCGCGCCACCACGTCCTCTATGGAGCTCGACTGCTGTTCACTGCTGCCCTCGTGGGCCTGGACACAGGGGAGGGGCAGAGGTATGGAGGCCATCTTAAAAAGCATAGCAAGCCATTCTGGAGGAAGATTGTTGTTTGTTTGAACGCCTCTCCCTTCAATGCAATGCACATTGAGGGTGCTCCCTCAGATGCCCCAACTCCGACATTGGAAATGCATTGTGAAGGCTAGGATATCTTTGATTATGTTACTATTTATGGAGCCAGGGTTGTGTGGAAGTACCGGGCTATTATTATCATCAGCACACGGAGAATGCCAAGATAACTTGAGGAGATATTTGGTGAATTTGACAAAACATGTATTTAGCTTACAATACCTTGAATACAGCTCTGGCAATCTTTAAGAGACAATTGTTTTACTATTTATGTATATATATAAAAAATATTTACATGTAATATGTATTTTTACATCTATAGAATTGTTCTATTTTCTTTTTAAATGTGCAGTGGTCTCTTCATTTTCCCCCTAGAGATGTAGGTGTGTTGCTCCATTGGGCAGATGAAGTCACCGCCACGTCCATATGTTCACACAGCTCAACAGCACAGATAAGAACACAACACGGTGAACGGCCTTGCTGAGCTCACCTTGATCAGAGCAGGTATGACGGTCTGCATGGTCTTGATGATAACCTGGAAGCTGTATGCGTCATCCAGGCGCATGACGTTGGCTCCCATGAATGTGAAGATGGGCATAATATTATGGAGGACCTTTTCCTGAGGGAGCAGGGAAAACAGGGAAATCA
Organism: Amblyopsis hoosieri; assembly: GCA_027564755.1. Taxonomy (NCBI): domain Eukaryota; kingdom Metazoa; phylum Chordata; class Actinopteri; order Percopsiformes; family Amblyopsidae; genus Amblyopsis; species Amblyopsis hoosieri. The sequence continues at coordinate 5,111 of JAODUE010004406.1, forward strand.
TCTTCGGAGGGCTTTTAACAATGTTAACAATGAGCGTTTTGTTGTCATATGCACAGAGTCACCCTAAATGTTCATATACACAACACATCTTCTGCTGAGTCACCTTGCAATTTAATTCAGACATTTATGACCTGCGCTACTTAGAGGTTCTTACTCTAAATAGAAGAATGTGCATATGGCTGAAGAGTCTACTAGCGTTAAATTGAGGTTACACCAATGGCTCACGTTTAGTCCACTCTCATTTTCAACAGACTCTCACTGCTTAATCACTGGAAATCACTTTGGGTCAACTTCTGATGTTTATAAATGACCTAGACAAATACAGGTGACTTGACTTCAATCATCACCAGACACAATACACAGGGTCATCCATAGTAACACCCCCCCACACACACAGACGTGTACAGAATGAGCGCTCACAGGGAAGATGCCAGCCACAGTTCCCAGTAACAGCAGGGCGTGGTGGTGAATTTGTGGCACGTCTGACACCCTCACGCACTGCACCACCAGCTCAACGTTGAACTTATCTTCGTCCAGGATGTCTAGGAGGCAGAGGAAACATGGCTTTTAGTTGAGGAGCGGTAACAACCTGGAGACCACCAAGCTGACATTGTTACACATGAATGTACAAGCAGTAGTCATAAGGAACCCCCCCACCCTAAAGCGACCCCTTCAGAAGGTGTGTCTCTGTCCCAACACAATGGGTCCTGTCATACCTGGTGCAACTGGTCCCCCATGAGGAGACAGTTTGTGGCAGACATTGAGCAGACAGCTCAGGAGAAGCTGTTTGGTGTACTCCATGTTGACTTGCTCTGTAGCTCCTGGCTCCAGGCTCCTGAACACACAAGTCACAACATGTAGAGATGTTGGCAGATGTTGGCAGAACACAGGTCAACCAGTATAGACCACATAGTGTTCTGGCCTATATGCCAAAATGAATAATGGTTGGAAAGCTGTATAGTGCATCTTGAGGGAATAGAATAGGACAGGCCTGGGCAAAGTCAGGCCCGGGGGCCGGATGCGGCCCTTTGAGACGTTCTACCCGGCCCGTCCGGTACATCAAACATTTAAAAATAATAATACAACATAAAATTACTCGACGAGCTCTGCAAAATGTTTATGTTTATTATGAAAATTGTGTTGCATAGGAATAGCCTATATGCATACATATGCAAGTTAACAAAGTTAGCTATTTTGTGTTGTATTTTAAAAGAATTGGCATGTTTGTTAAAGTAACGTGGCCCGCGAAGTACTCTGACATTGTCAATGTGGCCCCCAAGTGAAAATAATTGCCCACCCCTGGAATAGGAGGTTACATTGCAGAGGGTGCTTTGAAATGATGTTTGTCATAAATTCTTTCATAACCATATTGGAAGGATCCATGTTCAAATTCAGTTTTATTTACATACAATTTAGCAGCGGTTGGTCGAGCACTGTACATGCATTTCAACCTCCGTGGACAGGAGCGGATTGGTGGTGCCCATTTGATTGAACATCCTCTAACGTGCCACTGTAAAGCACGGTTTACCTGGAGAGGAGGCCAAAGAGAGCTGGCACCAACATCTGGGCTCTCTTCAGCTTCTTCTTGTGCTGTAGCAACTCCAGGATCAGAGTGACCCTCTGCCAGGACACAGACCCTGCCTCTGGTGTGACATCGCTGCTGTCCTGGGCTTTCCTACAGGAAGGACAAGGAGGGGCAGGTCAAGGTCAATTACACTTATGTGAAGCTCTACCATTGGACAGAGTGGATTATGCATTTTCCAGTCAGGCATGTATGGAAACACAGAAGACTGCGTTTTTTTTTTTTTTTTTTACCTAAGCTGCATTTTGTTTCTGCGAGTCTGCTGTACAGTAACTGTGACCTTTGGCCTTTCTGGAGGTGTGAGCTCATTGGCCACCAGATCTGCATCCACCGCAAGCTGTGGTGCGGCAGAGAAAACGCCTTTTAAAAAACACTGCAGGATATATCCACAGTCACATAGCGTGTTATTCAACATGCGGCGCATCACAAATGGTGACTTTCCCTTAAGACTAAGACACTCGTTGGCCTAATCTCACTCCCTCACCCCTTTGAAGATGCTAGTGATGGTGCTGGATACTAGACAAGAGCTGGTCTCCACCAGGGTGTCAAACATGACCGCCAGCAGCTTCTGCTGAACCTTCGGGTCTCCCAGGGCTGTGTAGAACTCCTTGGTTACCTGCACAGAGACAAAAAGAGGTTAGGTCGTTGCTGTACACATATGGCGCACAAACCGCGTGGTCCTTAAGAGCGCTCACCTGCTCCAGGGCCATGACCTGGAAGCTGGGGATGTCCGAGTACGGCTGGGCAGCCGTCCTCATCGTCCTGACGAAGAGCTCCAGGCAGGCCGGGTCCTTCGCCAGCAGATGGGCCGAAGCCTCGTTGTACTTACCCAAGACCTGCTCCATGAGCTGGGCCTCGTTGCGCAGGAGCGTCGGGGGTTCCGGGCCGCTCTGCTCCAGGAGACGGTCCAGCAATGGCAGCAGGGCCGACAGCACTGACTGGGGAGAAGGAATGGTTATCTACAGCTTAGATATGTCTAATGACAGTATGTTGAACCGCAAAAGGCTCACACATCTGTCTTTCACCCCTATAACCCTATTCACCCGTTTGTAACCCTATTGCCTCAATAGCATCAGCATTTCCCACATTACCTCCCCGTTGACCTGTCCCAGAGCTCTTAGCAGAGTGATGGCGGTGTAGGAGGGGCAGCCGGGCGCCTGGATACACTGGAGGAGTTGGCTCATGGACACCTGTAGCTTGCCAGAGGCTTTGCCTTTGCCCGAGAGGCTCTCCTCATTCAACACGCTGAGTGCCTGCGTGTGGAGGTCAACACAGTCAGCGGGAGGAGGAAAGAGGCGCTCCTTCACACGTGCAGCGAGCGCACGGCTGTGGGCTCACCTGCACTATATGGTCGGGGTCGGCGAGGATCTCGTCGCTGTTCTTCAAGATCCTCTCCGTGAGTGGCTGCAGAGGAGAGGCGGAGGCTGCCGACAAGCTCCGGAGGACGCCGAGGGCCGCCCTCCTCACCTCGACCAGCGGGGAGCAGAGGCAGCCCAGCGAGGACAGGACCACTGAGGAGAGGACACACATGTATCTGAAGCAGTAACCGGATTATGCATGCTGTTGTGTCATGTTGCAGATGTTTTGTCTAACGTCCTAACATGAAACCTCCACACATGGTAGCATCAAGGCCACAAGAACAACTCATTCTGGGAAACCCTCATAATCTCCTGTTTCAACAACAGATGCTTTGGGAGGTGTGTAGTGTCTGTCTCGAGGCCAATGTACAAGGGTTAAAGCCACAACACCAGCAGCTAAAACCTAGTAAGCAGCCCCGTCACACACGCACAATATTGCTTCAACTGTGGGCACATGGGTTTTATCACTCTGTCACGAGTCCAGGTGATAAGCATAATGTGCCAGTTCCTGTAGGCCCCCGGTATCTCACCACTGAAACACCAGAGATGATTTTCAGACCGGGCCACGCCGATGCATCCCGTGCATGCAGCAATAACACGCAGGGAGGTGCGTGTTGGTAAGGCGCTATACCTGGAGAGCTGGCTGATGCCAGGGCTGCCAGCGTGCTGGCGGACATGGCGCAGAGGAGGCCCCTGCCAACGTAGAGGGCCTGGGTCTGCAGAATGCCACTGACCCTCACGTCCAGCTGGTCGCCCTGGTTGGAGCTGTAGCCCCACACCACGCACAGGAACTTGAACAGAGACATGGGCTCACACAGGTGCACCTAGGAGGGAGGGAGGGGTCTGTTAATGCCATGAGTTCCAGCTTCAGCTTAGCTGGGTAAAAAAGGTATAGTCAGCTATTGTAAGCTAATACACTGCAAATTCACAAAATATCTACTTGCAATCCAATGTGTGTGTGTGTGTGTGCGTGTGTGGGGAAGGGGGGCTTCTGGCAGAGAACCCTATTGCGTTGAAGGGAGGAGGTGCATTTGTTTTGCGTTCTTGCCAACGACAGAGCCTTCTGCCCTTTCTCACCAACGCCAGTATGTTGCCACATCCACAAGGCAACGGCAGACAAGACAGGCAGCGGTACCTGGAAGAGCAGCTTCATGAGACCTCTGAAGTCGCTCTCCATTGGTCCCTTGCTGGCGCCGCTGACGACGACGCCAAAGAGGCGGCAAAGGAGGTGCAGGTAACAGCAGGTGTTGGTGTCCATCTTCTCCACGTTCCACCACATGTCACCTGATGAGAGGGGGGTTAAGGGTTGGAGTCTATGGAGCGGCGAACAGGGCTTTTCACCCGCCCCCGCCTGATTAGACAAGCCGAGACACAAGTTAAGCTCAAACAGAAGTCATAAATCAGCGTGTTTTGCAGATGGGCTTGGTGTGTCACCTTTGAAGGACGCGTCGTAACACTTGAGGGAGCAGATCAAAGCCCTGAGCAGCGAGAGCATCACGTGGCTGTACTCGCCATCCGCCCTGCGCTTGTTCCCAGCGGCCTGCAGGTAGACAAGCAGGGCATCGGAGAAGGAGCCGGGAGCAGCCGCTGGCCTCTTAGCGTCCTGCCACACAGAGGAAGGGAGGAGGAGGAGGAATGTCATGGAGATGCAGAAATACACAGCAAAGACTGCTTAGAGCAATCAATTTGGCTGCCCTTGTGTGTCTCAGCGGTCGATACAGGCGTTAAGAAAACGGTAGTTAGCAACACGCATTGCACACGCTGCTCTATCACCACAGTACCCCTAGGCACGCATCGTTATCTACCCCTATACAGTTTACAGTGTTTCAAACAGACAGTAATAACTGACGTGCATCTTTAGAAACATTATACGTTTTATAAAAAGAATAAACGGTTCAAACAAAGTGACACATCTCTCTCTCGTGAAGGAACCCCAGGACACATTACAGCATATACAGTATGCATCTACATCTGTCTCTCTGACCTCCTCAGTGCCTGCTGTGGTCAGCTGCAGGAGCGGAGGCTCCAGCATGGCGTACAGCCGCTGGGCGGTCAGGAGGTGCTGGGTCTCACTGAGCTCCCCCAGGCCCTGCAGCAGTGTCTGGCTGAGCACCAGGAAGGCTGCCCTCTCCCTGAGGCCAGGACCGCGCAGCTGCTCCAGTGTCTGGGCCAGGTGATCCAGCTACACGGCAGAGGACAGCCACCATCACAATGTGTGTGTGTGTGTGTGTGTCAAAAACACACACCAACAGATTTATTATGTGTGTGTTAAATGATGTGTAACACATCATTTGCATAATAACTGATTTTCCTAAATAGTCGATGCAAATGACAGGCAGTATAATTTTAGGTTAGGGTATAAGTCACATTTCATTGAACAAACCACCCAATGAAAACAGTATTTTTATCAAAAATAAAAAAAAACTCAAAATGCACAAAATCAGTCCATCCATCCATCCATCTTCATCCGCTTATCCAGAGTCGGGTCGCGGGGGCAGCAGCTTCAGCAAGGGACCCCAAACTTCCCTTTCCCGAGCAACATCATCAAGCTCTGA
>JAODUE010004407.1:0-10605 GCA_027564755.1 Amblyopsis hoosieri
ACACATACGTATAGAATCAAAATGGATGCTTGCTGCAGCTATGAAAGTTTTGTTAAAAAGGGTGCAAATTACTTCCTGTTCCTACTTTTGCCTTCATGTCGTCGGAAGCTCCTACTTCGAGTTGGGAACTCGTAAATACGACACGTCACGCATTCAAGTGCACGTCCGGCGATCTATCACGCAGGCCAATCAGGAAGCAGCTTTAAAATAAATTAACTTATCAGAAACATTGTTATTGCTGATGTTATCTGAAAAGATAAATAACGTGTAAAGCAAATACAGAGATTTACTACTAAATTATTAAATACTACAATAATAATAACAGAACACTGTTAACTATAGTAGTAGTAGTAGTATTGTATTGTAGTTAGACCGTTAAATTGTATTTCATCAATGTGCCAATGAGCCAATAAGTCAATGTACATTATGTGAAAGCTACTGGTTTAGTACCCTACCTGCTAACACCTGGCTGGCCAGTCTGCATTCTCGTGTTCAAATCAGCATCCAAATAATCCACCTGTCTTCATGTATCCAATCACCTTTACAAAAGAAATATAAACCACATATCCAAACGAAAACATCCAATCCAACGAAATGTAGGCTAGTTTAACTTGACAAGAACAGCAGCTCACAGCATCTGCAGGTGTCATGCCAAAAAGTGATCTGCTAAAAAGTGGTCTAACTGATTTCTGCCTACGAGAGCACACACAGCACTATATTATAACCAATCTAATCCTTTTTACCAGTATACATCTATTTAAAGTGAAAATACAACTCATAAAATGCACGTCTACATTTTACAATCAATGCTGAGGATACCTTTTTGGCACAACACCGCTGTATGGAGTTTACAGTAGAACACGGGATGGGTGTGGTTACAGCGCCTTCTGCTGACACACCCCCAGCACTTGAGAACAGAGAATGCTGGTTATATTTTCACACTTTTGAATTGCAATTTTCTATACTTGCCAACTTTTTTATTAATCCAAATTTGGCTGGGTGGTTAATATTAACTTATTCTGTGGTGTGACACACTCAAAACACAAATGTATGCCTGCTTTACACAATCTTTAAACCTACATTTTTTGAATAAAAAACTTTTGTTGAAGCTTTGTCATTAATGTAGGACTACAACACCCAACATCCATGCATGCCATATAAATTGACAACTCGGTTGTTGGAGTTTTCTACTGGAGTTTCCTAGTGGCAATCCTAGTGGTAATCCTAATGGTAATTCTAGTGGTAATTACGACTTCGTTTGACCGTTCATGTGCTCTGAAGTCATAAATACGATATATCTGATATCACGTGAAGGCTGCATTTATATTTACAGCTATGAATGTTTTGTTAAAAAAGGTGCATTCCTTTAAGTAAATATTACTTCCTACTTCCTTTTCCTACTTTCTAATTAGAGTAGTTTGTATTAGGCATGATCATTTTATTCATGTATGCTGTGAAGTGAAAAGTGAATAGGATCACAGAATGGCATTTTCCTTATTGTTTAGCTTTGGGTTATGCCATGCTGTGGTTTTATTCAGTGCAAATAAATTGAGCTTTTGACTTACATTTAAGACATGAATGAAATGATACTTCATTAATCCCCCTTAGGAGAAATTCATTCTCTGCATTTCACCCATCCCCAAAGGGAGCAGTGGGCAGCCACTGTGCAGTGCCCAGGGACTGACTCCAGATTGAGGCCAGTGTCTGCTCAACAGCACTGACTGGAGAGTGAACCTGACATGTTTTTGATAGTGGGGGAAACCCACACAGACAAACTCCACACAGAAAGGCCAGGTCGGCTGGGGTTTGAACCCTGGACCTTCTTGCTGTGAGGCCACAGTGCTATCCACTGGGCCACCGTGTAGTGGGGGCGCTGTGCTGTAGTTACAGCTGTGTTCCACACCCACATGTTGAGTTCTTCGTTTGGAATTTACATTATGTTTGTTAACTGCTGAACTTTAAAAGTAAAATACCGCCGCACATTATGCAAGTCTATGGAGCCCCTTAGAAATCCTTCGCCATTATATTTTTGACAATGTAAAAAAATAAATTTCCATCACAATATTTTATTATTTTTTCCACCTATTATTTTATTTTGTTTTTACTTTGGAAAAAAAATCCCTTCATTACAATATTTGATTTCTTACTGTTTTTTTTTTTTTTTTTTCACCTGTTATTTATGGAAAAAAATTAACTTTGGAAAAAAAATTTCCTTAATCACAATTTATTTTTTTCTTATAGTTGATTTTTATTTTTTACTGTGGAAAAAAAAAGGTTTCAATATTTTTTTTTTCTTATTGGTTTATATATATATATATATGGAGCTCCGTACTACGACGGGGCTCCATACCTTCGCAATTATATAAAATGAATTTATGAAAAAAATAAATGCCGTTTTCTTTCTTTATTGCTTAGACCCATAAGTCCTTATATGGCCATGGGCACCTCCTGAAAACTACATACGTCTGATGAGGTCCATGTTCTCCATAGACAGATATGCAAAACTTTTTTTATGTGTAATTCATTATTTCGCTGACCACCAGGCTATAAGCCGCGGACCCTGCTTTGAGAACCACTGCTGTAGTGGACAACCTTGTGCACAATTAAATTTGAATATGGACTATTCAGATCATGTACACAATGCATAAAGCCCCAATATCTTGGTCTTGGAGAAAGTCACTCCACAGCTAGGACAATTTGCAGTAATGATTTGTTTTCTATGGGAAAGGAGTCGTGCAAACACCCAGTTATAAAAAATATAATAATTATTGACAGAGACACAATGTAAAACAGATTTACTCCACAAAGTATATGCGGCATAAGGTCTGGAATAGTATTACATGTCTAAACATTTAGAGCATTGCATTACTGTGATACTGGGTTTAAGGCAGCTTTATATTACATGTAGAGGCTATCGACAGTATTGAACTGGGCTGAGAAGGCTCTGTAGAGAGAGAGGGAAAGTTACCTTCACAGGACTGTGCAGAATTTGATCAGAGAACCTGATCTACTGGTCAGATTGTCTCAGGTGTCATCGATGCTGCGCTGAATGTGCTGCTTCCATGTGTGATGATAGTGTTACTTGACTCCTATTACTGCAGGCTTATTAGGAAATATGGTGTTTAAATAAACCATCATAAACCTTCATTTAAAATCATTTTACATCCAACAAACCGTTTGGCTGCCTGCTGTGGTCTGTTTCTCGTGTGAAGTTATTTCCTTTTCAGCTACTTTGATGAAAGGGAAAGGCAAATTAAAAGGGAAAGAAATGACTGAGCAGAGAAAATTGCAGACAAGTAAAATTAATATTTCCACCTATATTAGATTGAAGGCATGGTATTTTTATGGGTGTCTGAGAGTTTATGTATGTTTCCAAACTTCTGTTCCTTTGAGAAGCACATTTAAATAGATCATTAGTGGCTTTATAAACATCTGGATGTTTTAATCCTAAATTGTATTTATAGTATAGTATATATAAACCTAGGTGCACTATTCTTTATATTGATGTTAGCTTACTAGCTTAGCCTATTGGCTAGCCTCACTGTGTGACGACCAATTCTCACTTAGCTTTACAAACTCCTGCTTTAAAAGTGGAGTCAATATTGCTGGGTAAAGATGGTTTACATTTGAACTTTATCAAAACAAAAACCCTTCTCTCTTAAGGAGCTCCGTCAGCAGCTCCGCCCCCTGACATTGGACACACATGGCAGAGGCTGGGACAGTGCTGTGTGGTGCGGTCTGCACCACTTTGTTAAGGGGACTTTGAGGAGATACTCACTGCATTGTGCAGAAAGTGTATTAGCTCACAATCGCTGACTCCGCCTTTAATAAGACACGGTGTCTCACACACACACACACACACACACGCACGGAATTGTCAAGGTTTTGTGTATAGACATCAAACCCGGGCGAGGTAGGAAAGCCTGCGGAACGTCTTCGGAAGGCCTTCGCTGTGGTCTTGTGGCTGTTCCTTGTAAACCCCCCCCTCCCCGGCAGATGCTTGCTCACGCCTGCCAAGTTCAGGCTGAGGAGAGAGTGTGTGTGTGTGTGTGTGTGCGTGCGTGCGTGCGACCTGGCGTTAAGCTAACATGGCAGCAGCACATCTTCCATCTCAATAGGCTGCTATAACACTCTCCTTATCTTCCACATCATAATGCTTCCCTGTCACGTATGAGGAACCATGTGACTTGGCTGTGTGATGGGTATGGTTGAGAGGAAACCATTAGCAGGCCATCAAACAAGCACTGAACACAGTCTAAGGGAGACCAGTGGTTTCCCAACTATTTTATCACATAATTGCACGGAAATATACGAGAACCCTGAAATCCATTTTAATCCTCGTGCATGTTTTTACTGGAGGCACTAACCCCCATGAAGATGATAAAGTCTTCATCGTCATGTCACGAAGGTTTAAGACCGCAGACACACAGTGCTAGAGAGCGGCTTTAACCTTCCCATATAAAGCCCTCTGGGTGTCATCATCGTCGTTAGCAACCAACCGCGCCTGGAGACACCGGAGGAGTCGATGGCGTCCGCGACACCGGTCATCACCGGTGGTGATGCTGATGGTAGCCGATAGTGTTGGAGGAAAACAACAGCTGTATTGTAGGTAGAGCTCCAAGCACTGGCTGGGTTAGGGTCATCACACCCCACACACAGGAGGGAGGGAGAGAGAGGGAGCGGAAGGGAGGGGGAGAGAGCCCAGGCTTGTTTCGAGGAAGGAACGTGAAGGAATGCTTCACGTCTCATTGTAACCACTTGGCTGGACAACATGGAAGTCCCTTGAAGGCTGCGTAGTTGCTACAACTGTTGAGCACGGAAGCATGCTTGAGCCGCGTGCACCACAGCACCTACGATCACATGCATTCTTTACCTTCTGGCATGTGCACCAGATTCTGACTGGACGCCTCATCAACCCCAAAGCTCCCCTAACTCCTCACAAACAGCCCTTTTCCACTAGCTATATCTGTGGCTCATATCGGTGACTGGCTCGGCAACTAAATCGGCAGCAAAATCAAACGGTCTCTGATCTGAAGAGCCCCCAACAGAGCCGATCTGTATTTATACAGCGCTCTTCGAGGCCCAGAAGACACACGACAAAACGGATCATGTAACAGAAAGCACAGACTTACAGTTATGTTTGTGTCCAGCGCTATGTAGGGGCACAGGACTCTGTTGTCAGCGCAGAGCGGACATCTAGGAGGCCCGCTGTATTAGCTTACAACTGATGACTCCCCTTTGACTGGCCGAAAGGGGGGTCATCTTTTGCCACTTACGTACGCACAATTGGGCACGTATCCATAGCAACACACGGCACACACTGGAGCACGCAAGGTGTCCGCCTCAGCCGTCCATTCCCAGGGGAGCGGAGGAGGTTGAGGAGGTGGGAGGCCACCACCACAACTCCAGGGCCGTGGGGAGGGAGGGACCGCTCCAGGGAGGGATTTAGCATGGCATGCCCCAGAACAGACAGAGATGGATGAGGCTCGTTGGAGCCATGCGCTGCCTTTCCATCGCCTCTCCTGTCCTGGGAGAGGAGATTTTATGTTTCCACCACCTCTCCTGTCCTGGGAGAGGAGATGTGACGTTTCTATCGCCTCTCCTGTCCTGGGAGTGGAGATGTGACGTTTCCATCGCCTCTCCTGTCCAGGGAGAGGAGATGTGATGTTTCCAGTGGTCTCTCTAGGCCTCCTCCCGTACTTGAGCATAATATTGACACTATTAAGGAATACCAATGTAAAACACATCGACACAATGTGGATGTGTTTTGAATTGGACTTGACACAATGTCAAGGTCCTCCATATGATATTTTAAACGTTAATATAGAGTACACAGTAGCAACTATACCTTATAGTGTACAGATCCTAGGTGAGACTTGGTCAGGCTTCTCTGGGGCAACTCTCCCATCTGCCAGCCAACCATCTTCTCATGAGAAACAGCATTTCCTCAGAAATGTCAAATCTCTTGAAAAGCTTTCTTCAGCCTTCTCCCAACACTTGTGACCATCTCTGATCATGTGAGCCTTCCCTCACATGATTAAGCTGTGGACCAGGCAGACAGACGGGCAGAAAGGCAGACCGACAGACGGTCAGGTAGGCAGACAGACGATCAGGCAGACAGACGGGCAGACAGACATAATGATACAAGACACAATACTACCCCCCCCAGGTATATGTTTACTACATCAGTGCTGATGGCAAATTATGAATGATGTTAACATTTAGATGATAGAACACATTCCAACACTATACCAGAGAAATATATGCTACTAATGTCAAAACTGTCTGAGCGTCCATTTGTTTGTTCCCCTGACCTGAGATGTTCAGAGCAGACCACAGGTGGCGCTATTGCTTCAGGGTGGATGACAGGCTGGGCATGACACCTCAAGCTCAACAGAGCATCCTCACTCTCCTTTATTAGGTTCATAAATGACCTTGAAGCACCAGTCAAAGCCCCTCCTGCCCCTCCACATAAAAACATCTTCCATGCAGCTACATTTTGCTTCAGTGCTTTCCTGCACAAATAACCGGCCTGTCAGGTTGTGCTGCAACATCCATTGCTTTTCATTGGTTCTGCGAGACTGAGGAAAATCAAACGCAGCCACATTCATGCACCGACCAGCCAAGGAGTATTAAAACGCTGGAGAAAATGGCTTTCCCAAATCACCGCTCTGAGCTCGTGACCTCCAGTCAAGCGCGCTCCAAGAGAGACCATAAACTCAACACTCAAGTTTTCCATCAGTCTGAGAGTGAAATTATGAGACAATTGCCACGAGTTAATAAACAAAATGGATGAGCCTAACAGCTGGCCCTGCACGGCTGAGAAGCTCAGACATCCATCTGGACGGCTGCCGCTGCATCACGTACCGGTCCTGAGCACAAAAGCCTCGCTGGGCTTGCGGTTCCAGCGGCCAATGAATAGGACCCGTTTGTGTTCCTGGCCATGCTATTGGCTGGAAGCGCCCCGCCACATCACAGTAAGCTGCAGTGACAGAGGTGTTTCTTCCGAGGGCTGCGGTCTGTTCCGCTGCTTGTCCCGGCTAATTGCAAGACAGGATTTCAGTTTGCACGGGGGGGGGGGGTGAGTGCTGTCATATTACCGCCACCAGTTCCTAAATGGAACAGGCGCCTCCTGCTATTGGTGGGGGGAGTGGGCGGGGCTACAAGACACAACAGCACTTTAAACAACAACAATCCTTTTATTAAGACATTTGGATGGACAAGATAAAACAGGCAGTGAGGAAACAGACACATAAATAGCATTAATATAATCACATGTTGAAAGAGAGAAGGGGGGGGGGGCACATGGTCATGTTAGTGCTGCCTAACCCTAGTGACCTACTGATGGGGCCGGGGGGTCCAGCTAAGGTCACAGCCTAAAGGTGTGGGCGTCCCCTGTGTGTGTGTGTGTGTGTGTGTGTGTGTGTGTGGGGGGGGGTCATGGGGACATGGTGATCTGCATGGATTCCAACATGTCCTCAACAGCCTTCACTGAACATTTGTTCTCCTTGGTCCCACGACCAGCGAGCTGGGGAGAGAGAGGGGGAGAGAGAGAGAAAATCAATTTATTGGCTTGAAAAGACTTTCAATCTTGAAAGAGACAAAACTATGTATATTAAAGTTATTTCTTCAACATAGTTTTCTGACATTTAAAGTAGTTGTATACGATCTTGTCTGTAACGCTGTCGCTCTGAGCAATCAGCAATAAAGGTACACATTCCAGCAACGGAGAGCAGAGACCTGTAGTCCAACAGCAGCCGTAAGGCCTGCAGGCCCTCTTCACAACACCGTAGAGCAGAAGGTTGGAGACAGAGGAGCGGTCGAAAAAGCCCTACTCTTAAAAGTATTTTACGCCGTAGTTGACGCCGTATGCAAGACGCAAGTTCGACACAGAAGCAGTGCAGCAGAGATCACGGAGTAGCGGCTCGTGATCAGAGAAACAGTGGTGAGGCAGATTCGTACCGAGTCTTATGATCGATTAAGTTTAACCTGCCAGTCAAAAGCTGTATTAAGTTGGATTCTGCGTGGTGCATCGCCAATGCTACTGCTGCAAAGTTAACAACATTTGGTGATATGTATTGTTATCGGGATATAAAAGTATCTATATCGGGATATAAAAGTATCTATATTGGGATATAAAAGTATCTGTATCGGGATATAAAAGTATCTATATCGGGATATAAAAGTATCTATATCGGGATATAAAAGTATCTGTATCGGGATATAAAAGTATCTATATCGGGATATAAAAGTATCTATATCGGGATATGACATTTTGTCAAATCGAACACCCCCTAACAACTCAAGACTAAATCTAATATTGCTGCCAAAATGAACTGATTGTGCTACTACCAATATTAAATGACTATATGAATGATTAATAACATGGCTGTTACGGCTCAGAGGCAGTGGGACCCCTTCTGTACAGGACAGCAAATACGTGCACACACACACACACACACACACACACACACACACACTAGCAGGAGAGTCTACAACAGGTCTTTAGCCCGTGAAGCAGCAGGCAGGTCATTAGTGGTCGTAAATAGGCCTCATGACCTTCAGCTGACCTTCAGCTGAGGAATGACAATCATCGGGTCGCGGCAGGATAACGAGAGCGCCTGAGTGACACGGGCAGCTTTGAAGATGCCCTTCAATCACCCTCTGGAGAGGAGAGGGGCGGGGCCACAAGGTGAGCATGCCTACATACCTTGTCACCTGCACCGGGGGGGCAGCACCCAGCCATTAGTGTGTGTGTGTGTGTGTGCCGTCACGTTAATCACTACATCGACTGATCCATCGATATGTGGACATGACATGTAGCACTGCTTCTGTGCTTTAATCTGCTCTGTGTCGGCACATGTGCACACACACACACACACACACGCACACACGCGCACAAGTACACACTCACACATGCACGCACACACACACACACACAAGTACACTCACACACACGTACAGACACTGACAGGCAAAACAAAGTGTTCCTCGAGGCCAATGGGTGTTTTAAAAGGTGTTTGGACTCTACGGTCACTGTGTTTAAAGCAGAGCCATGGGAATAACAAAGTTACGCCAACGGCTGTTTGATATTTTCAACGGTCACATGGAGAGGCAAAACCTATGGCACAATAGTTACAGGACGTTCTTGGAGGGAGGGAGGGAGGGAGGGAGGGACAGACAGACAGACAGACGAAACACATCTGCCCTGGCCTACATCTCCGCGGCATACAGCATAGTGTGGCGCTGAGTGCAGCAGGCAGCAGCCCACCTTGTAGGCCCTGTTGATCTGTGTGGCGGCCCAGGCAACGTACTTCATGTTGTCTTTCTTCACCTTGGCACTGACCTTGGGGCTGGCAGCCATGTGGCTGGCACACTGCCACACACACACACACACACACACACACACACACACACACACACACACACACACACACGCGAGATGTCAGAGAGAAATCGACTCCACACTACAACCCACTACAGTGTTCCCACTACACCAGTGTTCCCACTAGAGCTTTCCCACTACACCAGTGTTCCCACTACACCAGTGTTCCCACAAGAGCGTTCCCACTACACCAGTGTTCCCACTACAGCGTTCCCACTACACCAGTGTTCTTACTACACCAGTGTTCCCACTAGAGCGTTCCCACTACACCAGTGTTCCCACTAGAGCTTTCCCATTACACCAGTGTTCCCACTACACCAGTGTTCCCACTAGAGCGTTCCCACTACACCAGGGTTCCCACTAGAGCTTTCCCACTACACCAGTGTTCTTACTACACCAGTGTTCCCACTAGAGCGTTCCCACTACACCAGTGTTCTTACTACACCAGTGTTCCCACTAGAGCTTTCCCACTACACCAGTGTTCCCACTACACTCATCCTCCCCCCAGACACAGAGGCCGAGACAGGAGGACCAGGCTGAAGAAAACAGCTGTCTGCCTCTGGACCAGAACCACAGCTAGCTAGCAGGCTGGGGAATAAGCTAGCATGGGGAACAAGCTAGCATGGGGAACAGGCTAGCATGGGGAACAAGCTAGCATGGGGAACAAGCTATCTTAGGAAACTCCCAATGTCTGACCTGCGTGGCAGCCAGACAGGCCCCTCCCCCCCCCCCCCCCATACCCTCCACAATGCCTTCCACCCCCCAATGGTTGTGTGGGAGGCGGGGCTCTCACCATGTAGAGGCCGAACAGCGCCCGCATGTTCCTGTTGTTGAGCCTCAGCGCCTGGGCAAAGTACTTCCTGGCCAGATCCAGGTTCTCCAGGCCCCCCTGGGTGTACTTCACCTAAAGGGCGGGAGCAGAGTGAGTGACACGTGAGAGGAGACAGCCCCCCCCGACATGGTACCCACCTCAGCATACTGCTCACAGTACAGGTGATTGTGGGGGTTGGACATCATCATCTCCTCCAGACAGAAGGCTGCTTTGCCATAGCTTTGGTAGAGGGGAGAGAGGTGGTGAACGAGGCTGGCTCTAGGGCCATGAGGCAGTAGGTCGGGGAGAGCTCCAGTCATGGTGTACAGTCTGTGTGTTAGGACCAGGTCATGGTGTACGGTCGGTGTGTTAGGACCAGGTCATGGTGTACGGTCGGTGTGTTAGGACC
>JAODUE010004408.1:0-10604 GCA_027564755.1 Amblyopsis hoosieri
ATCAATTGATAGTAATTAATATCTTTTTTGATACTAATTAATAGCTGTCAGATTGGTTTGATGACATTAACCGCAGTCTTATACTTTCTGATACTGTTTTGATTTGAGCTCAAAGTTAGCAAGCGTTATCTGCTGATTATCTGCTGAATTCTGCAGTTGGCTGGTCCTTGGTGGGCAGGACGCTGAAGCTTTGGAACGGGTCTTACACTACGTAATAACTGCTGTTGAATTACATTGTTCACTAGCCTACTGATGTATTAAATCCTTATTATTATAACTTTTTTTAATAAAAAACGATAACCATAATATGTTTTGCATGATTGCTGTAGTCACGGTGGGCTTGTGCATGCGGTAGTCTATTTCTGTGGTTTAAGGAAAACATAGCCGAGTGCTCTTTGAAATATTATACAGTAGGCTACAGTAGGCTTTAGGCTATAACTACAACTCCTACACAAACAAACTGTGTAGAGAACAATTATGTAATACTGTAAATTCATAATTAAATGGTTACTGAAAGTGTTGAAGCCCAGCTATGCCTTGTTTCAGATTACAATAGCATATAGCCTAGTACCGGATCAAGGTCACAAACACTTTCAATGTACGGCTCCCCAGATGGACTTTGGCAATTCCTCTGGCATGTCAGGTTAAATGGGATTGCCCTGGGGGGGATCAATGACAAATACGTGCCGGTGCCAGGTGAAAAATCAGATGTATCATGACTGTCATGAACCCTTGCTCATGTCATGTAGAGAGACAAGAATATGCTGACACTCAGGAAAATATGCAGCTCTCAACCAAAACAGGATATGTCTTTTACCGTAATGTCCCGACTATTAACCGCACTGTATATTAACCGCAGGTCAGTATTTATGTATTTTCTAGAAATAAACTTGTCTACTAACCGCACCCGTGTATTAACCGCAGTTTATTCAATTCAACATTGGGTTGGGGGCATTTTTATGTAAAAAAAAAAAGAAGTCAGACACCAACCACTTCAATATATTGGTATGCGTTAGCTAGGCTATGTAAATTATGGTAGGTTACTATTGTTTTCTACTGTGTTATTAACAAGCCAAGTCGCCAACAAACAGCATGGCTAAAAAAACGGCGTTATTAATATATATCTGTGCTTGCAGGAGATACGTGAACTTGCTCAAATTATGTGTATTTTGTGCAGCTTCCTACTCAGTCTATACTACTGCCAGAGGGATTTACCTGAATCTCACATAAAAAAGGCCAACTAATTTTCCTTTTCTGTTCTTCATTTATTTCCAAGTTCAGCTCGGGTTGCTTGCGGTGGGCCAGGTAGTAGTCATATCCATTACAGCAACGGGCGCCGCATCCCTTTGCCGAGTTTGTTTCATCGGTGTGGGGTTCAGCCGGTGGTGAACTGCCCGTGTTACCAGCACCTCGCACCCACATGGATGTGAGGGCAAATAGGCTGGTGACTCTCGGGGGTTGTGGGTTATTGTTCATGTTTACACTCTGTTATGTTACGTGACTGTACACGCCCTTTGTTTGCTTTTCGTGAAGCCTATACTGCTTTATGTTTCACGTCAGCCTAGCCCGTTGTTTGCGTTAGTTATGTTCCATTAAACGTCGAGCCATGTGGCTCGCTGCTCTCCAGGCATCCGTGTGTTTCGTTCGCCTGCACTCACCTCTCCGTCACAGCGTTACACAGGCTCTATTTCGAGAAATATCTCTTGAAGAATGCCACAATCTGCTGCACAGAGCCTTCACCAGAGATTGTAGCCTAATTTTAGATCACCTGATTCAAATCAATCCCACAAAATCCTGCCCTTGGACATCTTAGTTAGTTAGTTATCCTGCTCACTGATGTAGTGTACAGTAAGTGCTACAGCCAGCCAACAGATTGTGTCCACGTTACAACACATTCCTGTATATTTTGTTGTATGTCAAGGAGACTGTGGAACAACATTGTGGCCCTTGCTGATCCTCAAGACCCTGCTGCTAACCAGACAGTTGCACCTTGCAGCAAGAAACAGGTAATTCCCAGCTGTGTGACATATCAGAGAGACCAGCTTTGTAAGACCCGAGGTAATAAATATACGACATCACTCTCCAATATACACATTACACACAAAAAAAACACTAACTATCTACTATATACTAAGCTATGTAATTGTAGTCTTTAAAAAAAAAGAAAAATTGCAAATGTGTTTTTTTGGAGCGAAAGTTATGTTTTCGTTGGAATAAAATAAGTCTTACAGGGCTGGGGAAGGTGACTCTGACCACTGACTTTTTGTGGGTTTTATACACTAGATTGTAGAATATGAACTAACATTTATTTGCTTAGTTAGACAATAAATATATATTATTTTTGGGTCATTTTAAATAAATGTATTACATTTATCTAAACTGATTTTATTTTTTTACACTAAAGAACCTTGCATTGAATCAGACTTTTTTTGGACGTTTTCTGAATTAGACACTGGCAAAAGCATCTGCAAGCAAGCCTATCAAGTAGTACAATAGTTACAGAAGAAAATTTACTTTTTTCCATATTTACATAATGCAAGTTCTGTAATAAGAGGTATCACTCAATCGCCATGCGTATCAGATGGCGCAGGGCTCTAGTGCTGATTCATTTGGTACTACATGGAACATTTGTTCTTTGCCGGTTATTGTGTTTGCCTTCTGGATGCTGTGTCCGTGTCTAATGGTATTTTTGTCTGTGTGACGCCACCACAATAAACGTTGAGCGTAAGGTCGTGGCGCACCTCCATGTCTCTGTGTTCTCTTTCGTCGACCCGTAACAATTGCATATATTATCCATAGCATAGCAAAACATGTATACAAGCAGATTGATACACACAGTAAACTGTTACCACAGAGAGAGGAGGGAAGTTGTCACCAGAGCTGTCTTCATCCACCATGTCCTCCAAGAAGAGTCACCTGAATCATAGCCTGGGCTATTTTGCCCAGTCTGTGCTGATAGAGTATGACAATATCAGATGTTGTAACACATGTGAAATAGCTTTATTTATTTTTGCTTGATGTAATCTTCCTCTGTATTCCTCCCACTGAGAAATCCTTATCACTACTAATGTAGAAAATGAATAATCCAGGATTTAGGATTTGGTAGTTGACATACTTCAACTAATAGCTACACAACACAAAGCCTTTACATTGTGTAAACACAGCTACACACATTCCCACTCGCAGAGACTCACATTTTGTTGTTTGCACCTTTGTGGGGACATGTTTGAGGTTGTCTTTTGTGCTGTCATTGTCTGTTGCTTTCATGGGTGTGTTGTTTCAACACTGGCAGATAGCCAGCCTGTTCTACTTTTGTATCAACAAACATTGAGCTCAAGGCTGCCATAGAATCCTCATTCACCAGGATTCAAGTTGTCTGCATGTTCTCTTTCTCTCGTCATCAATTTGTTTCATCTGTCATTCCTTTTTTCCTCATGCACACAACATGACACGAATACATACAGGTGTGTGTGTGTGAGAATGAGATTAGAGAGCATCTTTGTGATATCAGCTCTTACCGCCGAGAGTTTAAAGTTCACAGTGGGAAAGAGGAATTATAAAATGGAGAAAGATAGTGCTTGGGTCTGAATGGAGAATAAACACGGCAGAAACAGATCTGAGGGGAGGCATCAAATCTGGCGGGGGAGGGGGGGGGGGGGCTGATTCGCTCATACATTACATTACTCATATCTGCTCTTCTTTGTCCCTTGATTGTGAGGGGACTAGATAGAGCACTTGTGTGTTTTCACAGTGTGTCCTAATTTGACACGTACAGTGTGTCTGTATTTGCTATACATGCATAATGGGGGAGTGTGTTACAGTATTACCTACAGTAACTGTGTCGGTCAGCAATAGCTACAGTAAAGCGCATGTGGACGCTATCCGTCACCTGTGTGGTGTATGGCTGTGTGTGAGTGGCACCAGACATTAGCTAATCATTCTAAATATGCTCTGACACTTAAACATTCACAACAGGCCTAGATTACCTCACAGCAAGAAACAGGGTAGATAACATGACAGAGAGCTAACCCTACCATGAACCACTAAAAACAATAAACCATAATGATGCAATGGAGGTGAGTGTAAGAGTAAAATAGTAAGAGAGAGGATGAGAGAGAGAGACATCTTGTGTAGGACCAGATAAGAATTGAATTTCAAGTGTTCCTGGCCCAGTAGGGCCCAGAAGTGTTCCGGTGGACCCTGTGACACTCCAGCCCTACACACACACACACACACCCACACAAACATATGCCTCTTGTGTCTGCCTCTTAGCTAGCAGCATCTCCATACTGTATCCTAGCAACACTCACAGAGCCTGATAGAGCGCACTAAGCCAGCCGACTGCAACTGAAGATGTTGACAAATGGCAAAATGGGACATTTGGAGCACGCAGAGCCCAAATTAAGTTATTGACAGATACTTGGAGGTGAGCGAGTCTGCAGATAGGTGGCATCGCATTGACACGTGACACGTGAAATGTGACAAGACATGTTTGTGTTAAAAACAGACTGTGTTGATGACATGTTAATAACATGCTAATAAGATGTGTATTTTTGCACAATAGTGTAAGTGTATGCAAGTGTGTGTGTATTGAGGTTGCCAAGCAAGGGAGCACAGAGCGATCTGGTCGGCAAGACAACCCTGCAGCCTTGAGCTCACCTGTGTACTGATACTCCCAGCCGTTGCTCTGGCAACACATAGGGAGGGGAATGTAAGGTGAGTAGTAGGTATGGCAGTGAAAGGGGGGCTAGGCCCCTAGAGAGACAAACAGTGAAAACATTTGGATGTAATATAATTGCATTATCAATACTTGTTTTAAAGAATTTATACCAAGAGAGTTTAGCTTGTGAGAAGGGACTGGGAATGCTCTTGCATTTTTGGCCGAACACCACAATCGGTGGAAGGCATCTACCAGTACACCATCCTTGTGGTCCCCTTAAATATACATCCATACAACTAATTATTAAGTACATCTAAAACTCTTTTTAGCTCAAACAAAGTGATATTTCTTGTATTGTGAGCGCCCTAACATCCTTAGTGTCTGTTGTTCACGGAGTTGATTCCTTCCATCCATATTGATGTATCTTAGCATTTCATATTCATGACCATGTATTTATGAGTTACAAACACGTGTAACTGTTTTAAAGGGAGCCTTAATATAAAAGTGTGAAACACATCACAGTTTACTAATGCCTTACTAATATTTATAACGGGCAAAAGGGAGCCTTATTGTAAAGTTTAAAACACATCACCATCTACAAATGAGTTACTAATAGTGTATTCACAACACAAAAATGTCTACACATGTCTATACAATACTTCCAAAATAGTGATATTCAATACCATTTTCGACACCTCACGGGAAAATTGACCCAAAATTGGCTTAAACTTCTAGGTTTTTATTCAAAGTAAGACATGGCTATAACATGACGGGTAGTCTGCTACTTTTTTTTTATCTAGACTAGGGGCAGAACAGCTGAATAACTGTAATAAACTTTAACAATACAACCCTAACCCTTTACATAAATGAAAACTGATTCTTACTAAAGCATGTGTACTTTTTCAAAAGCCTGACATTGTCACATTCAAAATGGATCAAAGTGCAATTAAAAAGAAAAGCAGTGCAATCTCATGCATTTTAAATAAAAATCAAATGTAGGCTCATGTAGGATACTGGCCTATTCTTATATTCTTATGACTAGGGATGTCAATAAAACTGTAACCGTTAACCGACAATAAGGATTTTTCCAAATTAGTAACCTACTATCACTTAATGGTTAAAATCAGTTTGTGTGTTGCTACATCTGTACCAATAGAGCGGGTATTTTCCACAGCTCCAATCTCTGGAATGGGTCACATTTAATACAGACTGGGCATATGAGCACCGGACAAACCCCACAGCATGTCAATGCTATTTATAGGAGAGAAAAAAAAGGGGTAAAAAAATCACTCCGCGTTACAGGCGTTCTAACCACAGTGTCATAATTCTTCTATGATGCTGGTTCCAACTAATAACCACAAACTAACAAGAATTATGGATACCGGTAGTTTAATCTTATACAACAACAGTTGTATAAAAGCAAAATCACATTATACGTTGTCTTACCGGTAATAACTTGACGAGTAATAAAATGAGTATAAGCAGGGTTGAACCTGTGATTATGGGCACTGCACCGGTGTTTGTGTGTGTGTGTGTATGTGTGCGCGCGCTAGAGGTCTTCACGGGTCCTCCGAGACCCGAAATTCCGAGATCTGACCCAAGACCCGACCGGGTCGGGTCCAACTTTTGAGTGTTTGACTTAGATCTGGGTCGAGTCTCACAAAAATGCTATGATTCTCGGGTAAATGCGATTTACCAACTGGACCCGATAAATTATTAATAAATATCTTTACATCATTATATGTAGCATAATATATTAAAAAAAGCAATTATAAAATGTTGCAACCTAAAAAAAAAAGCATGTTTTTTGTCATGATTTCACGAGAGAGCAGGTGCAATGGCGCCGGTGAGCGATACTATTGAACATATAGCCAACTTGCTTATACTTTTACTTGCTTGCGGATCTGACCATGGTCCGTGATAGGAATTACAAATTGAAACATCGAATAGGTCCAGCCTTGGCGTCCGTTGGTAAGACAAAATTATTAACTCAACTCTCAAATGTTCCTTATATCATTTGACGGCAATGTGAGTGTGGGAACCTGTGCGTTCCTCAGCCAACTTTTCTGCAGTATACCTTGACTATTGATGGCGACATGGCGTCGCCTGTTGCGACACAATTTTAAGGTTCGGTTTATTCTTTCGGTACTCAGCGGGTCTTTTGGATCTGAACGAATATGGGTTAGTTTAAAAGAAAAATCTGCGGTACTTTTCGGGTAAGGGTCTGTTTGTCGTCGGGTCCGCTCGGAACAGATCTCAATTTATGGGTTTAAATTTACTCAAATCAGGTCGGATGAAAAATGCTTTGTTTCATTTCGGAACCCGTGTGCGTGCGTGTCAACTGGCTATTGGGGAGAAGAGCTTGCGTCGCGAGAAAGCACATCACTTTCCATATCTTAATTTACTGCGGAAAATTAGTATTGAAGCAGTTTAAAATATTCAGAATGTATCAAAAAATAAATAGTTTTTACACTAGTTAGTAATATTCATAATTCCCTAGTAAAACAACAGAAATAAGGAAAACCTCTTTATTTACATAAAACAAAAATATCTTAGTACAAATCCTACTCAAACTGTCTTCAGTAAAACTGTGTTGGATATTGGTAGGCTATATGTTTATTTTTAATCTTGATATTTCTTGTTAATGACCTCAATAAGGAAGGTAACCGTCATCATAGCTATCTACTAGTCTATAGCAATATGCTAGTAGGCTAACGGTACTGTTTAACAACATAGGCTACTGTTAGACCTATCTATTTGTTTATCTATTTGTTTTAATTTTAATGTAGGCTACATATAGCATAGACAAGGCTATGCTATGTATGAAGGCCTAACGTTAACTACATGAAAAATAATTAAACAAAATGATTACATGTTGATCAGATATAATAGGCCTAATAAGCCTAGGCTACATCAAAATTAAAATACTGTAACAGTTACAATAATTTATCAACTTCTTTATGACAGTTACATAACATTTTATAGTCCTTTAACAAAATATATTGAGTAAAAATAAAACCTTGCGAGTTCACCAACACAATTGCAGGAAACATTTACAAAAAAAAGTAGGTTAGTATTAGCCTAGCAAAATGAAATCCTCTGCAGGGCTACTGTCCATAAATAAATTGTCCATCTATCCAAGATTAATATAAAAATTACATTGAGGGCAGCAATGTCCCAAAACATAATATGAATCAACAAAGCAGTTGAATCCAACTGTTTTGTTGATTCATATTTTGTCCAATCCTACTAAATATTATCTTCAATATATAAACGATACCCACTAAATTAATAATACCACTATCACACTACCAAATCTTGATCTGCAGGATTTCAGTTGGACGAATTGTTGGCGGCCTGAGAGATATGAGGAGAACCAGGAAAGTGCGTCTCCTGCAATACCAATGCCAGGCAGATGTTCCAAGAGCGTCAGGTCGAGAAGGATGAGGATGGATAGGAGGCTGGGGTAAGCTGCACGGAGAGGAGGTCAATGGTGATTTTTACTATCGCTGTTTCAGTAGTGTGTTTGGGAAGGAATTCAGACTGAAAAGATTCTAATAGGTTATTGGAATGTAGATGATTGGGAAGTTTTGGAGAGGAAAGGAAAGTTGGAGATGGGGCAGAAAGTGTTCAGGTCATTGGGGTCAGCATTTAATAATAACTAAGTGGACTGGTTATATGCATTACAGTAGGCTATATACATGTGTGCTAAATGTTTGTTTTACAAATTTGGAAAGCAATGTTTAAGTCAAGCCTGATGTTTCCTTACACATAATAATGATTTCCAGTCTTCCTCTCAAATAAAACATATTAATTTAACACTGGTATCAATTCAGTACACTGCTGGGAGTAAACTCTCACTATAATTATTAAGAGACCAAAACCTAACATAATTGTATTGCACCATAGGCCTACATGACAGCAAGAACTGAATAACATAGCATAACATAGTATTGTAAATTAGAGCGGTATGCTTTTTTTTTTTTAAATAGATAAATAATATAATGACGTGTGTTGTCGACCAGTGATTATGTAGGCATGTTGACATATGTAGATTGCCTAGTCTATGGCATAACCATGTGTAACAGTGTCAAGACAGTTGCGCTGCAGCCATAAATTACGTAAATCTCATTCTCCAATACTTCAAGGATGCCAAGGCACTGTCCACTATACTTTATGGTGCCACCTGCATATTGCCCCGGGGAGCAGAGTTCAAGTCCCATGTGGGACAGATTTCACTCTGGTGTCATATTTATAGTTTATATTTATATATAGTTTTTACCATTATTAAAATTTTTAATATTAACAAAAATTTATTAAAATAACTCAAGCATAGTTATACAGGCTTGAAAGTTGAGACATTTATCTTCCCCTCCACCTAAAAAAGTAACTCCTGCGCCACTGGATAAGCTTCTCAACAAATTCCTCTGTATAAATTTAACATCAGACTTTGTCACTGCGTTACGTACTTGTTTTTTGTGCATTTCAATCACAATGCCTCTCCTGTCAAGTAGACGAATCTTGCAGTTAGCCAGTGCTGTGTCCCAGCCTTTATGTAAGGAAAGGCTGGTCCTGCGAGAATACTGTGAGATTCTAAATTATTATAGCTATTCTCATTTATAAGTATTTGTAAAAAGTCAATCAATATTTTGTATCATTACCAAATTTCTCTTATATTCCATCTAAACATCTTTAATGAATGCCATCTCACCCTGATATGAAATGCAATAATGTGAATCATCTGTACAGCTGAAACACAACAATGTACAGTAGTAGTTGTTGAACTCCTCCCTGCCCATTGCCGTTCGCGTTCATTGAACTCGTGGCAGGCGTCCCTTCTTCCTGAATGCAGAGTGGAGATCACTGGTACGCCACTTCTCTAGATGCCGACAGAGAATGTTTGGACCAGGAAGTACACAACGGAGCATGGACACGCCTGTGTACCAAAGAAAAGTGAAGAGGAAGTTGGTTTCAGTGAGTTGATGAAAAGGGAGGGGAAAGGTACAATCAAGGCAGATTCTCATTGACACGGGAGCGTGTTTCTGCCCACAGCTGTGACGAATTGTAACTTTGGATTGATTGCAATTATTAATACATTGCAATTATTGCAATTATTAATACAAGTTCTATTATTTGAAGCATAAGTGTGGGAGTTTTTTTTCCCTCCTGGCTGAATTAGATTGCCCCAACATACATGACAACATGAACAATAAATTAACAATTAAATGCTTACATAAGCAGGCATACATTGTAGCACAGTAGGTATAGTCATTCTACAGATGGAACCATAAGCCTATTCATTTTAATAATATTAAGATGGAATGGACCTAGGTCACTCACAGTAACGTGGGCTTTGCCAATACAATGCTGACAAAATGACGTTGACATCATCCATCTTCAACTGCTTATCCGTGGTCGGGTCGCGGGGGCATCACTGGGACCCCAAACTTCCCTTTCCTGAGCCACATTAACCAGCTCTGACTGGGGGATCCCGAGGCATTCCCAGGCCAATGTGGAGATATCATCTCTCCACCTAGTCCTTCCCTGAGGCCTCCTTCCAGCTGGTATTCCAAGGTGATCCCAGACCAGTGTGGCGATATCATCTCTCCACTCCTGGGTCTTCCCCAAGGCCTCCGCCCAGCTGGACGTGCCAGGAACACCTTCCTGGGAAGGCGCCCAGGGGGCATCCTTACCAGTGTAGTGAACTGCATGAACTCACAGGTCAAAGAAGACAGAGCAGCACTGACGTCACGTTTTATGGCCGGCGTGCGGCGCCTATGGCCACCATGATCCTCCTGTTTGTGTGCTTTGGCTCCCAAGCCAGGGGTAAGCCTCTGTCCAAAGGGCGGCTATCGCACTGGCTGGTAGAGGCAATAGGGCTGGCCTACAGGTGCCTGTCCCTGGAGGTCCCGCTAGGCCTGCATGCCCACTCGACTAGAGGGGT
>JAODUE010004409.1:0-10604 GCA_027564755.1 Amblyopsis hoosieri
AGCCTCGACTGTACAGCCTTATTGTCTGAGAGTCGTCTTTAGCTGCTTGCTGTTGCCTTTCTGACAAACTCCGACTGAAGATGGTATTTAAGCGTACGCTGAAGCCCTCCTCCTTGGCACGTCACGTCTAGATGGAACTCGCTACTCTATTGTTAATGCGTCAGTCACTTCCAGTGAACAATGCCAATGCACCGCTTTACAGGACATACATTGATGGAACACTCGTTGACATTACTTCTGGAAAAATAATAATTCATGACGTTTTGTCAAAAAGAATCAATTACATATGTACGTAAACACCGATCTTAATATGTCGTTACATATATGGTAGTTACAATTTGACGCTCATTTTAGTGTTAAGATTATTTCTGGACATGGTAATAAAGAGGTGAACCTTGAGTGGAGAGGTCAATTACTATAGGATGTTACCATTTTATAGCCATTAGTAGTCAAAATCAAACATCACAGCACATCCCAATAATGAGTATTCCGTTGTATGAAACAATTAGGCCAACTATCATATCATCTGTGTCGCTGGAGAACGAGTCGTCTTGCTCATAGTCTTGATGCGCACCGTCTTTAATTGCAGTGACAAAGATGACCAAAAGAGGGCACTCATGATACAACTCGTGGGTGAAACCCATTTCAGTTTATACAATATGCTGGAGAGAGAACGCAACAGGCATTGCATCAATGAGACAGTTACTAGTGTAATACACACACACAAACACACAGATAAGTTACATCTTGTCATTAGACTCCAGTGTTGTTTTTCCTAAAACAGACAAAACACACCAGAGAACGTTGTATTTCCTGTAAAAGCATTCCTGCAAGTTTAAAGTATCTATTAGGCCTACTAAACTGTGTGTGTGCGTGTGCATAGACCAGAACAGAACACATGAAGCAGAAAAGGTCACATGCAGATTTGAAACAATGAAACATCACAGAGCCATGATTTGAGGAGAGTGGAGTAGAGAAAAACAATGTCAGTGGCGAGTGGAGTTGGCCTGAATGTTCTATTTAAATATATAATATAAAGACCATCATGATTGTTGAAGGTGACATTGAATATTAAGCAAGGTGCAGGTCAATGGTAACATTTAACTTTTACTTTTGCACTCAAAGAAATGTGTGACTTGATTGAAAAATAAACAGATATAAATGGATTATAAAACAGATCGTGTAAAAAAATAAAAACGTAAATAAAAAATACATTGGGAAAAAAATATTTGCATTAAGAATAATTGCATGAGACTTTGTATGTTTCAAATGTTAAACTTACAAAAACAACACATTTATGACACAATAACATGGACCAGTGATTAAAATCTATAATTAAGTTTATTGTTTAAACAGGCCTCATGTAAACACTACAAGGACAGTGTAAATACAATGTGGAATGTTATTGCATAGAATCCATAAAATCTATTTCTCGATGAGTTACACAGCAGAAACTGCCACATTCATTTGTCTTATCACGTTCAGAAACAAATACAGGCAACACATAAATAGGATTTGTGATGATTGCTGCTTCTGAGATGACTGGTAGGGCCACTCATATTCAATTCAAGGTAGAGTCAGATTGTTAGCCAATATGCTTTTTGTCATATTAACCAAACGTCGTAGTCTGCTATAGCTGCCCACCCTGAGTGCATGCTGAAAGCATCTGATGTTCCTACACAGCCCCGGCTCTGCAAATGGGAACACAAAGTGGTGCAGACTGCACCGCACAACACTATCCCAGCCCTTGGCAAAGCAAGGGTGTTATTGTTTTGTTCAAACATAAAAAATGTAATAATCTTTCTCCGGGGTAGCTGACTCCACTTTTAAAGAACTGTGCGTACTTATTGGAAACATATGCAAAACATGTTTGATTTCAATTTACATTTGTTTCACAAAGTGAAACAAATGCTACCAGAGATCTGATTTAAAATAAAATAAAAAGGGTGGCAGCAATTTAAATCTAGACTGGGTATAACTAAGAATGACTTCACTACCCGTAAACCGAAGCCAAAGCTACTGTACTGCCTAAAGGGACATTTACAAAGTGAAACGTGTTATTGCTTAAAGTGGGCCGAACAAAAGCTCACCTGTGCTTAAACGTTCAACTAGTATGATGTCTGTCCTTCCAAAGCACAGTCCTGGCTGGAGAAAATAAATAAAAACACTACAGCAGCATGTGCTGCCCCATTTCCTGTGTGTAGGTGGAACCGTCATTACGCCTGGTCTGTACGTGCGTCCATACGGTGAGGTCTCGGTCATCGTGCTGAAGGCGGGGCTGGAGGGCGACAGACTTCCTTCACTTGTGCTTGCAGCGCAGGCTCCTCTCCCGATAGATCTGCTCAGTGAAAGGTCTGCAAACACAGCAGTCAAAGCAATAGATCAGACAGGAACGCTCTACCAGCCTGTGTGTGTGTGTGTGTGCGTGCATGCGTCCAGTCGTGTTGGAGAGTGCATTTGCACTGGTGGCGGGTGGCAAAGTTTGTTTAAGAGTAACGTAGTGTGTCAGTGCATGAGTCATGGTAACCTGCGTGCTCAATGTTATATCACTGCTGTACTGTGCCATTCTGATAATAACTCATACTGTATCATGCTCATACCAATGACTGTGGCAGTCATCACTGCCTTGAAAGAGGAAACGCACAACCTCTCTAGCCTTTCAGTTTCACTTCGCCGCGAGAATCAGTCTGGAAAGCTTGGAAACAGAGTTGATTCAGGCCCGTAAACCTAGTGTGTTCATTACAAAATTGTTAATTTATTGGTGTATTTAATTATCTATTTAATCAGTGATTTGCACATTTCTTTATTGATTCCTTAATTTATTGTTGATTTGTTGACTCAATTATTAATTCATGAATTGATTACTGAGTGGCACAAAAGGGCCCCCATAGATTTTACCTTGGAATCACAGATTTAATAAGCAGGTTTACAATACACTATAAAACTGGCACCAGAAAATTACTGTAAAGAATCAGCTGTAATACTATATATATATAAAATAATATTAAAAAGATATAAAACTTTTTATTTCATTACATTTTCTGTACAATTAACTTATTTTTCTGTATTTTACAAGAAAAATCCTTATATTTATTTGTAAGAATAGTCAAAACCCTTCACAAAATGGAATTACTATAAATGTTTTAGTACATATAATTATTGTCATTTGAATAAAACATAAATGTAAGACCATTCGCATAAAACATGACAAGGAGTTCTACAGAGAAACACCTTAATTTAGATTTAGACTAGGTTTTCCACATCAAAAGACAGTTTGCAAAACTCTACCCAGGGCCAAGATAAGAACCCAGACTCAAAATGACAAAAAAAAAAAAAAAAAAAAAAAAAAATGTAAAATGTTGTGGTGGGGAGTCTTACTGACATGCACCTGTAGGGCTGCAGTAAAAAAGTGGATGTGTGTCTTGTGAATCCCTACTACTCCTTAGCTGGTTTTCCCTCATGGTTTTGCACAAAATGCAGAAGTCACACCCCAGTTGTGGCCTGTAATTGGCCACTCAGTCACAACAGTTTAAAAGGAACATGCTTTTCTTTTTATTTATATATTTTTTTAACAGATAGTTCTGCTAAACTGTTAATTTTAAAGCAGTTAAAAAACAGATATTTAATGTATTCAATTTATACAGAATTGGTTTGGTTATATCAGTTGATACATCGAAATAAACAGTATATTCTTGTAAATTGAATATAATTTCCTATAATTTTGAAATACAAAAAAAAAGAATACCCAAACACTGAACAAAAAAAATATGAGTGTCTGCTACAGCTATACTTTTATATTTTATATACAGTATATACTGTATATATATATTTTAAACACATTTTCCCAATCACTACAAAATTACTCCTGTGCCATTTAGCATGCCTGGAGTGTGTTCTGTTCATTGCATGCTTCTATTCACCTCATGGCTCATTAGTAAGAATTCATAAAAATGCACCAGCATTAGAATCATTGCCCTATTCACAGTTTAGGAGCATTATTTAGCAGCTGCCTTAATCCCATTCTCAAATATGCAATTTAGCTATTTTGGTAACAAATACAAATAGTAGCACAGGTCTACACATTGTTCACAATGTGATAATACATTTATATAAACTCATGAGATTCTGGAAGCACCCTGTTCCCTTCCCATTTTGTGGCAGAATGAGACCTTTCTGTGAATCTATATCAATCAAGTAATCATGTAATAATAATATAAATTATGTCAGAGGTCTTCAACGTTTTTTGGGCTAATACCTACACGATTAATTTAGCGCGGCACAATTCTTTCAGGAAACGCGCTGAAAAAATAACGTGGCAAGATCATCGTAGCGCTTCGGGAAGCGGGGCCCTGGTCAAATAACACATGTACTTTTGTGTGCACAGACAGATCATTAACATCACCTGTGGGAAATTAATGAAGAGTGCCTCATAATAAATATTACTGGATGCAAACAATATGATTCTTATCTAAACATCTCACACCATATTAATACATCACATGGTTTGCATGTGATGTATTAATATGCTGTTTTATGTTCACTAGGCCCATAAAGAGAAGGCAGAAGCATTTCTGCTCAAACATTCATTATTTACATGCTAGTACAGTACAGTATGTGCAGTAGTGACACATTAGTAAGGTCATCATTAATAGGTAATCTATAAATACAAACGGCATCTGCTATTCAGATCTAAAAGTATGCTGATTCAGCTGTGATCATTCATTTTCCCAGGCCACATTTTATAAGCTGGATGTGAAAAATGGGTCGGTCAGAGCCAAGTGTCCAAAGAGCAGACGCCTTGGTTATCTCCTGTATCTGGGCCAGGCTAAAGCAGTCCAGGTCCAGCTGGTGTGTTCAATAAGGAGTGAATACAGCTAGGTGTGACCTGCTCTTGGACCGTCAACACTACGATGTACGGTGGTATCACCATGCGTGCTTAGGTTGTGACTGCAGAAGAGACTGAGGCCTGTGAATGTACGCAACGCTTTAGTATCATAGTCCCGAGCTCGCTTGATGTTGCCATGGCAACGGACACTAAATTGGAAGTTTCAAATTTGGCACAGCCCGTGTGCGGATGACGTTGGCGGTTAACGGATTGTGCTCCTGGTTTGCTGCATTTCAAATCAGTGACACAGCATACGGCTGCAGCACTGCTCCACGTCGATGGAACCACATTGTTATCTAGCTACTGTAATCATTGTTACTAATTACAATTAGGTCATTAAACGGCAACTTAAGAGGGATATTTATTTATTTATTTATTTATTTATTTATAATAGGGCTGGGAAAGTTATTGTGTCAGCGCATTAATGAATTAACTTGACATTTATATTATCTCGTGTTAACACTTCTTTTTAAAAAATGAATTATTTTGAAAGTCTGCATTGCTCACTGGCTCGGAATACCCTGAATACAGACAAACCATGTGTCACAAGGGCAGTGGGATGTTGCGCTCACATGAACCGGAACAGAGACGAACTGGCGGGGATTGTACGGGGATAGAAATATGGATAGAATCTGATAGAATCAAAGTTAATTGTAATCACTGCAAAGTTGAATTTTCTTATCACCGGAGTACTTTAAGTCTGAAGCTTAACTTAAATGCATCGTTGATGCTAGCAAATCACCCACCCAAACAAACAGTGGGGCGAGCTGGTGGAGCGAGTGGAGCGGCCCGGGATGGCCCGGCCCCTTTAGTTCTGGCCAAGGCATTCCTAGTTCAATTTGTAATCACTCTTTTGGGGGGAATTCATATATTTCCTTTCATTGTCATGCTGTGCCTATAAACTGTCAAGAGCACACAGAGTGTGTGGCAGAGCCCTGTATGTCCGATTTTGTAGACTGCACCCGCAGTAGTACAACACCATTAACAAACAACAGTATACCCTTTCCGATCCGTTTAACTTAAAAAAAGGGAAGCCGTTTTGCGTAACTCGAGTCTCACGATGTTCAGCTTGTGTAGGCTGCGATGTTCCAGGTGCGCAACCGGGATGTCTTCTGCTAAAGCAAATCATAGGCTATTTATTAGGCTATAGTGTTTCCAAATATCCAGATAACTGGGTTGATTAGCCTATATTTCCTGTTGTAAAATCCTTTATACCTTGGAGAATTGCCCGGTTTCACATTCGTCGTTCTACTCGAATCAATACTATAATCTAAACATTCAACCACACTGTTTTTGAGCCTTGTGTAACGAAGACTAGGTATTGTCTAGGGCAGAGTTCCCCAATCCTGGTCCTAGAGCAGGGGTGGGCAATCCTGGTCCTGGAGGGCCGGTGACCTGCATGTTTTAGATGTCTCCCTGCTCCAACACACTTGATTCAAATGAATGGGTCGTTGGAAGCCTGCTAACGAACCCATTCATTTGAATCAGGTGTGTTGGAGCAGGGAGAAATATAACATGCAGGGCAGCAGCCCTCCAGGACCAGGATTGCCCACGACTGTCCTAGAGGGCCGCTGCCCTGCATGTTTTAGATGTCTCCCTGCTCCAACACACCTGATTCTAATGAATACCTCGTTATAATGACCCACTCATTTGAATCAGCTGTGTTGGAGCAGGGAGACATCTAAAACATGCAGGACCAGGATTGGGGAATGTAAAAAAGGAAGGTGGAAGGTAAAAAAATTAATTAATTTGTTAGATTTGTGATAAGCAAACATCATATTTGGCAATTGTTTTATAAAAGTCTAATGTAAAGTCTATGTAACAGCGCCTTTGAACTGTGACTATATCATATCAATTAGGATGTATTTGTTAATTCTAACCTTCCCCCGTGCAGACAGGGCACAAATTAGTGCATATAATTTTACCAAAATGCAGGAAAATAAGTCTTAGACCCTCAAAAGGGGAGGCTTTGGCAAATTACATTGAATGTATTGTGTGGGAGATGTATAGATAAACAAAAGCAAGACACGCTGACAAATGCCATAGTAAAGTGGATAGCCACACATTGCAGGCCATTTAGTTGAGAGGAAAAAAGGATTCAGAAATGTTTACATGCTGTTGCTCAGAAGATAATGTTATGATTGTGGCTCGAATTGCTTTCTATAACAAACTACATAAACTATCAATGCCCTGGCAGTGGCATATAGCTTCGGTTTTATATTTGATTACAATAATATTTATGTTGAGATTTACAAGAAATATTTTAAATGCTAGTGTAAAGGAAATACTGCTGTTAAAAAGCACCTTATTTGTCTGCAACCCAAATGTTAATTGCACATATAGCAGTACATATACAATATAAGTGTGCAATACACTGTTTTTGAATTCATTATTTAATTTTGCCCAAAACTGATTTATCGCAGAAAATCATGCTATTAATCGCAATAAAAAATGTTGCCCATCACTAATTTAGAAGTATAAAGGGGTTAGGCATTTTGTTTGAGGTTCCATACTGTACTGGGCATGTTGGGAATCAAACCCACAACTTTTTTTGGGGGGTTGAGCAGTGAGCAGCCCTTAAAACAAGCCATTCGTGCTTGCTCTACATCTAAAGCAAGTAACCTGACTTAGTGAGTCAGCCTGTTGAGTCTCCAGAAAGGTTTGTGAGGCAACATGCTTACCCCTCGCATGCGATTGCCAGCTTGTAAGATATGGCTACAGCTGCAGTCAGGACCAATCCCACTGGGCTGGCACCACTGAGAGAAAGACAGGCAGGAGATAAGGAAAAGAGACATTGTTACCCTTTGTTTCATGAGATGTCATATCGTTTTCAAACACACGCACACACACACACCTACATCTTCCACAGCGGATACTGGCACACAATGCCCACCACCAGCGCCAGCTTTCTCTACACTAAGGCTGAGTGCAAAGACTCAGTACAATAAAGCCTAGCAGCTATTTGTGTGTTATTGTGTGCCCAGGGCTTCATAGCGCGTGCACACACACACACACACACACACACACACACACACACACACATGCGCGCTCACACACACACACACACACGCATTTATTTGAGACGGCACTTTCCCTAATGCACGAGTCTGGTGGACTGAAAGCATTTTTTCTCATCTCTTGGAGAGATGTGAGGCTGAGGTCACAGGCAGGTGTGCTGCAATGATGGCGCGCCACTGTGCACACAAAAGTGAGACAACGTCAGCGGATTAAGTACGGCACCCAACGCACAGAGAGGAGTAAGGCAAGGAAACACACACACAGAACGATTGGGAGAACATGACTGGGGGAAGAGGGCAAATGAGAAGGAAATGAAATGAAGCCGTAGAAAGAAAGCATGTGCGATGAGTCTGGTGACGTAAAAATAACTAATACATAAATCATTACCTAATAATAAAATAAATCGCTCACAGCAACTGACAGAGTGAAGGCAGTTCAACCAAAGTCACCACGTCCAGTATGAGGTAGGTAGGGCAAATGCAGATTGGACAAGCCATCCTCTATCAGAGAATTATGCGAGATGCATAACCCAGCAAAAAAAAGTATGGCAACCCTGCTCCCCACCCCCAAAATGCAACTGTAATAAGCATAAGTCGATACATGTTTCTTATTACTTCACATTACACAGAGTAAGATATGGCACCGAAGAATCTCAAACTGTTTTTTCTCTCCTTCTGCGGACCTGTTGGCCATTGTAGCAGACCTCTGGCTATTTTGGGCACTGCAGGAAGAGTCTTGACCTGGTTTTCTGCCCCTTGTGGAGTTGAGCAAACAAGTAACTCAAGTCATTATTTTTCTGCCCAGGCATAGAGAGGCAAAAGTGTACCATTACACCATCAAACTGGGTATTGCACCCAAGCAAATTACACACTACAGTACAATCTCTATTACTTGGAGAATACAACCTTGAAAATAAAGTTTATCTTCCCATCCTTTTCTCCCTTGCAGAAGGAACCAAAAACAACGGCAGTGTTCCACCGGGCGCAAAACTGACATCTAGTCAGCATTCTGCTCCGTCCTATG
The DNA here is from genome assembly GCA_027564755.1 of Amblyopsis hoosieri. Classification (NCBI taxonomy): domain Eukaryota; kingdom Metazoa; phylum Chordata; class Actinopteri; order Percopsiformes; family Amblyopsidae; genus Amblyopsis; species Amblyopsis hoosieri. Next base: position 8,927 of record JAODUE010004409.1, read on the forward strand.
CGTGACATCATACAACACTAGCAGTGTGTCAGAATTGCAGCGTCTGGTTGTGTTGTTGATCAGGGACGTCGCCAGGCCGAATTATGGGGGCTGTAGCCCCCATTTAAAAAAAAGGAATCCTCCATAAATAAATCAACATATTAATCAATATATTTGTCGTCAATTTAAACCGTTCCATTGCACCACATCATATAAACGGGCAGGCACTATAGGGCCTGGGGAATGCTGCATGAGCGAGAGACTTTCAACATTGCATCTGACATCTGATAAGCCCTAGGTATTATAATAAAGTGGAAGTGATTGGGAACAACAGAAACTCAGACACGAAGTGGTAGGCCACATAAATTCACAGAGCGGGGTCAGTGCATGCTGAGGAGCACAGTGCACACAATACAACTTTCTGCTGAGTCAATAGCTACAGACCTCCAAACGTCATGTGGTCTTCGGATTAGCTCAAGAACAGTGCGTAGAGAGCTTCATGGAATGGGTTTCCATGGCCGATCAGCTGCATCCAAGCCTTACATCACCAAGTACAATGCAAAGCGTTGGATGCAGTGGTGTAAAGCACGCCGCCACTGGATACTGGAGCAGTGGAGACGTGTTCTCTGGAGTAACAAATCACACTTCTCTGTCTGGCAATCCGATGGACAAGTCTGGGTTAGCCAGGAGAACGGTACTTGCCTGACTGCATTGTGCCAAGTGTAAAGTTTGTTGAAGGGGGGATTTATGGTGTTGGATTGTTTTTTAGGGGTTGGGCTTGGCCCCTTAGTTCCAGTGAAATTAACTGTTAATGCTTAAGCATACCAAGACATTTTGAACTTGACTGGCCTGCTCAGAGTCCTGACCTCAACCCGATAGAACACCTTCGGGATGAATTAGAGCGGAGACTGCGAGTCAGGCCTTCTCGTCCAACATCTGTCCCTGATCTCACAAATGAGCTTCTGAATGGTCAAAAATCTCATAAACATACTCCTAAACCTTGTGGACAGCCTTCCCACAAATGCAGATTCAACACTTCAAATAGTTGTTATAGACATACACACAATGTTCTAGTGCAGCACTGCACAGTTCCCACCACCCATATGAATATGCTCCCTCATAACGTCACTGACTGACATGCCGCTTACCCGATAATGGACAGCAACTATATGATGAATAGTCTACGTCATTCACAAACTCAATCTGAAGACGTTTAAAGTTTTACGTTCACCATACACTATTGCTCGAGCTACTGTCTAAGCTGTTTATGATCTGACACTGATATCACAATATAATTTTTGTCAATATGGACATGCTACACATTGTTAGAACAGTTGGATTAGGCCTATCCACAATTAATTGTTCAGTTATCTTAGAAAACTAGCAGCAAAGTAACTGATTCAGCACATACTGTACCAGTTGGCCTATGTAAACAAAAAACAAAACTTTACCTTTGAAGCAACCATAAAGTCCGAATACGTGCCCACAACTGCCAATTCCTTGTTTATATTCCTTTCGTTCATAAGGGTTCATCGATCAAAATAACCAAAGCGTTTTTCCCATACATATTAATCCATCCATCCATCCATCCATCTTCTCCCGCTTATCCGGAGTTGGGTCGCGGGGGCAGCAGCTTCAGCAGGGGACCCCAAACTTCCCTTTCCCGAGCAACATCATCAAGCTCTGACTGGGGGATCCC
>JAODUE010004410.1:0-10603 GCA_027564755.1 Amblyopsis hoosieri
ACACATCCGATCAGAAAGATCAACACAAAACTATTGCTGCCGATGTATGCTGTCTATGAATATACACCGCTAATACACTTGTATAAAACATAAACGCTAGCTGCCGCATGAAACGCCTATGCCTGGTAATAATATGCCGCTGTTAGCTAGCTAGCATCCACGTAATTGTCAAGTATAAGTACACAAGTGCGTGATTTGAGACACAGCTATTGTCTATTTATTTTTGTTTATTATGCTGAATTAGGCTATTTAGTATATATTCGTATTATACTCCCAGGCGATGCCAATAAGCATTAGTTGACATGGATTTGGACCACATAGAAAAGAGTTATCTTATCGCGCTTCCGGGCATTCGCTGACCAGACAAATATATAAATACAGAAATATATTAAAGAATATATAAAATGGAAAAATATAAATTAAATGTATTTTCTTTTTTATTGTAAATTCTGTTACAATATGCTGCATCTGTGCCGATATGAAAAATATACAGACAAAAAAAAACAACAACCATTAAACAGACCACAGTATGAATCAATTAAGGTTCCTTCATTCATTTTCATCATCACCCTACCCCAGGCTTCTTTAAACAGCGTCAATATGGCCCTGTCCTCCTGCCAAAGCTTCTCATCCCTCATCTCCCACAATCCCCTGCTGTTCTACTTCATCTATCGCTACCCGGCACTGGCGGAGAGATTCGGACCGTCGGTGCTGGCGTTGTGGCTGACCCAGAACACAGGACCGACCAGGGTGAACGTGTGTTCCACTTGGCTCAAAACGCTTTTTAAAATGCTGTCATTCCTCTATAGCTTTCAGCTGAGCTTGTGTTTTGTGTTTTGTTGTACTTGCAGAAATGTTGTAGCTTCTTCATGCGTGGCATTGAGACATACTGTAGCTCAGTGTCTGCCACTCTAATGCCCTAGTTATTAATAAATAAATCACATCACGTCCGGTGCAACAGCCTTTTTCCCGCAACTGTACACCCAGTATGCCAGAGGCACTTATTGGCAAGCCCAAAGGGTTTTGTGTGGTGATACTTAATACTAAGAGCAATTGACCGATCCCAAGCCCCGCCCTTTTCACTTCACTCTATTGTCCAACCTTGTTACTGTAACTAGGTTGGACAATAGAGCATAGAAAGCTATTACAGGAAAATAGGCAGTTGACTGAGTTTCTGTCGGCTTCAAAATAAATTCTCAATTTTTATTGGAGGACAGGCGAAAAGGGGCGGGGCTTGGGATCGGGATCAGGATCAGGATCGTTAATATTTGAACAAAATAAAGTTTTCTATGCCGATTGAACTCCTCGCCTCAGTCCTGTGTGATGTTGGTCAGTATTTTGACAAAAGCATGATGCAAACTGTGGCTTCAGCAGGAGGACAAGGAAGGTGAGAAACCGGGAGATAAGGAGCGGAGCCTGGAGCCCGTCCAAGAAACCAAGGACCTCGTGTGTCTGATAGAGAAAAACCCAGCTGTCGCACTGACCCTGCTGGTAAGACATCCCAAGTACAAGTACAAGTACAGACTGCGTTGCTACGTGCTGCCGCAGTCCCATGGTGGTGACAAGCAGACCACCTTCGTATAACAACGTTGCTCCACCCGGCAGACGAATAGTTCAGTACTGTGTCTGTCTGTCGGTCCGTCCACAGGACATGGTGTGCACTCGGGAGGCCTCCCTGGCACAGCGGGCCCAGGGCGTGCTGGAGGCCTTCCTGCATGGTGGCCGGGGCTGTGAGGCTGAGCTGTGTGTCCTGCTCAGACCAGCCCTGCTGCAGGCACTGCACAGGCTCAGCGTGGCGAACGTCCAGGGACACACCACGGGGGGTGAGAGAGAGAGAGATGCACTCACGTTGTGGTCACGACAAGCATGCTGGACTACCTGCACAGTTGACAGTTTCCACACTGGGAGACTCGCCTGGGTTTACACTGAGAGGACTATAGGAATGTAAACACAGTTTACACTTGTTTAGGGTTGGTGAAACATGTTTTAAAGTGCCTCATCACTCATGCATGTGGGTCACTCTCAATGCCTCACACTACTTAAAGCTGTAGCCGACGTGCACATTCCCGATTAGGTCATTTTTGCGTCACCTAAGCTAAGGTAAATGTGCCGTGTAACTACTCCCTTGCAGCCTATGGACAGCACACAGGCCAATGAGGGCACGAATACTATTGTGTTGTACCTAGTCTTCTCTGGTAGACCAACCACTGCTTCGACATGAAACGCATCTCTACCATTATGGCAAGTGATCATGTTTCTTGGAAAGGGTAATTTCAGTCATTGACAAATAAGCCGTGGAACTGACATTTGTATGCCGGTATGCAGTATATTAAATAGTTCCAAATAATAAGGCTGATTCTGTAACGTGTTGAGGTGCAGGCTGGACAAACTGCCCTCTCTGTACTGCATCCAACCCTCTCTACTGCTTGTCAGTATTGCCCTATGCTAAAGCCGTTCTGCACAGCAAATTCTGTCTAATAGCTGTCTACCTCTAGTATTAGTCTTGCAGTAAAGTCTGGTACACAGTGCTCAAGATCCGCCTACTTGACATCAGAGTTTTTTTTGATTGACATGCACAACAACCAACTAGGTAATTCAATTACAAAGTTGGATGTTAAACTTATACAGAGGAATTTGTTGAGAAACTTACCAACACAACTTAGGCTGTAAGGCTACTTTTAGTGCTTAAAATAAATGTAACAACTGAAATTAGTAAATAAACTAGGTTGTCTTCAGGCTTTACAGAAGCATAAAGAAAACCCAGTGAAAATAGATAAAGATATAGGTTTATGTCCACACTCCCAAGTGGATCTATTATAAAGCTCCGTTTTCACCACCCTGTGTGGATAGTAGGGTACCACGAAGGTAAGTTACCATCCTTCTGTTCCGCCACTTAACTCTGCTTTAGCTACAGTTTAGCTAGGTTTACGATCACACGTTTCAGAGTAATGTCTCACATCTGAAAACATTAATCACAGCAAACCCTGTTTTGGCATGTGCTCCACCCACTCAAACAACATGTATCTTGTTTGGGAAGATTTAGGATGCAACTTAGAAAACACTCTGGCAGTGAAATAGAGCTCACTTGTCAACACCATAATGTAGATATAAATAACTACAATTCCTCCCCTTTATGTGTGCTGTGAATCAGTGCTATTAATACATATATCTATTACACATGATTACACCAGTGCAGTTTTCCTATACTGTAAACTCCTCACAATGACATGCACAGGTTATTGCACTTACTCTGAAAAAGGTAATTAGTTTTGAAAAGTTTTCCAGTGAAACCGCTGCTGTGTTTACAAAGCTTTTACAAAGGCATTATTGACTTACTGTTTCGCCGTGAGGAGCAGAGGGAATGTCAGACAGCACTTGTTCTGTTTCATCTCACAGTGCAGGAGGCTTTGGGGTGAACCAGCATATGTTGGCTGATGAGATTTCACTGTGACTGTGTACTGTATCTATATGTGTGTGATCTGTTTGTGTGTCTGTGTGCGTCCTCCCTCAGCTTGTAATGAGACTAATTCATCAAGCAGCTCAGAAAATATACTGCCTCTCACATCAGCAGAACATACCCGGGAGAGTCTAAGCAATATTCAGTACAAACTCCCTCTCTCAACCTAACACACTCTCACAACCTGCACTTTAATGAGACATAATGAAGCGTTAAACCAAGCCAATTGGCAGTAATCCTGATTCATGACGACCACTTCTGATGATATTTTGACTTGCTGCAGCAGTAAATTATACCTAACTGGAAAAGTATGTGCCCTGGGGACACATAATGTTTCAGACCCACCTTGAGCAACTACATGCAGTTCCTCGTGCTGTAGTAAGGACAGAGGTAGTCTCAGCCTCTTCCATCCATTAGCACTACATCACATAAGCAACTCTGTGCTGAACGTCTGATACGTAAGCTCGGCAGCACTTTCCGAAATTGAGAAATACAATTTCATTGGCTGTTAGCATTGTCACTCACAAAATCTGTATCTGTTATTCCGGTGCGACATTAGATAATAAAAAATTCTGGTGATTGTTATCTTTTGGATTTCGATGACATTGATGTCTTTTGGATTTAATTTAATTTAATGCATGTTTATAGTATATATTTTCAAAATAGTCAGAGATATTGGTGCCTTTCTTGTTTCAATTGATGCATCAACTGCCTGTGGATATACATCCAAATCTGGTAAGTCTTTTAAGTAAGCATATGATGCCCCTTTTGTAGAATCCAAAATAGTCACTATTTTTGGTTTTGGGTAGCATTCGAATATCATCCAAATAAACACATTTTGCAGTCAAATATTTGTATACAACCATTTCATAAAATAGACATATCAATTACATAAAAACAAACATGATTGTGCTTTGTTTTTCCTCGGGTGGAGGTATCTCAAAAACTTAAGGCCTTATTGGAGATTTGTTCCTCTATTAAGTCCCGACTTCCGAACTGAACTCGCCAAGACTGAACACCCAAGAACACAAGTACACAGTTTGCTTACTTGGTATTGAGAAACAGCCCCGGTTTGCCGTCTACTATTGATGCGCGGGTCGTTGTTTTTTACAACCCAGACCCGCCCGCCCTGCAAAGATATGCATTCATCAACCACCCGAACACGAGCCGACCCACAAACCGCCAACTTGAGCCTGTATAGCAATACAGAGCAATGGCACCCACCCGCGCATCACTACCTACCATTTACCATCTGCTGTGTTCCATGTGAACGCAGCATTAGGGTTTGTGGGCGTCCTAAGTCCATGGCACTCTCTCGCTGACGCTCACCTCTGATCTCATGTCTGTGTCAGTTGAGCTGACGACTTTGCACGGCTGATAAGGCTTCAGACTGCACGGTGATGTGGAGAGAAATGCTAATTCAGGATGCGTGCCAGGCAATCTCTTACCTGCTCCCATCGTCTCTCTTGCACAGTGGCTTTCTTGTATCAGTCTCCTGCTCTCTTCTGTTCTATTTTTAACTTTCTCCTGTTTCTCTCACCCTCATAGCCCAATGCATTGTTTGTTATTTATTGTCTGTATGCCAGCAGTTGTGTCTGTCTGTCTGGCTGGCTTGCTTTAAACTGCCCTCTTTACGTTTACAAAATGTCCTTCCTCTTTACTGTAAAATCTAAATCAACGTATTCTCTCTCTCTCTCTCTCTCTCTCTCTCTCTCTCTCTCTGTGTCTCTAGTGAGTGACTGTCTTCCTCTGTTGCTGAGGCTGCTGTGTGTGATGCAGGCCAGCGATTCTTCCTGCTCCTCTCCCTCGTCTGACAGGGATACAGACGGAGGTCATTTCAGGCTGCTCTATCACGGTGAGCTCACCCACATACAGTACTCTTACTCACACACACACACATCAGTATACACACTTATAACATCTATCTCTCTGTCTCTTTTTCAATCATTAACTTCCCTGTCTCATCAGCAGAGCCAATCAGGGCATCTGTTTTTTTTTTTTTTGTTTTTTTTTGTGATCTGAAAGCGCTGTTTAAAAATCAATGGAACACGACGAGCAAAAACGCAACACCCATTCATTTGTGGCTGCAGTCCTCCCTCATGACACACCTCATCTGGCCCCATCTCTAATAATCTCCGGGGCATGTAATTGTATGTTCAGACTGATTTTCTAGTTGTAGTGTTTAGTTTTTTTACTGCCACGTCAGTTGCAGTTGACGTTTGGTTTTTCTTTCTGCTTGGCATTTTAATGGGAAGAGCAGACTAATAATACAGTTGTTACTTGTGTGTGTTTGTCTGTCAGCCCTGTCTGTCTAGCTAGCCGACGCAGATCAATCGGCCCAATTGTCTCTCTATTCAACTGTCACATTGTTTGCATGTCTCTCTTGTGTATGTATCAAGTACTTATGTCAGTTATGCAGAAACATCCATGCTAGGAGCGGGTTATTACAAATGAAAAAGCTTGTGTGTGTGTGTGCGTGTGTGTGTGTGTGTGTACGTGTGTGTGCGTGTGTGTACATGTGTGTGCGTGTGTGTACATGTGTGTGTGTGTGTGTGTGTGTGCATGTGAGTCAGTGAGTAACCTAGCAGGGAGGTTGAAGCCCACCAACACAGACAGCCTGCTGCCTGCCTTCAGTTTCCTCTACTGTACCCTGACCCTGTCTCCTGCACTCTGCTCTGACAGAGGTGAGACCCACACTGTTGCTCTCTCTCTCTCTCTCTCTCTCTCTCTCTCTCTCTCTCTCTCTCTCTCTCTCTCTCTCTCTCTCTCTCTCTCTCTCTGCCCACACTGTTTTCCATCCCCCTCTCTCACCCCACTAACAGGCGTTTTGTAACTCATTTCCTGGAGGGGAAAACATGCGGTGTCTTAAAATATTCAAATAACTTTAACATAACCTTAACATCAGAGTGCATAACAAATCAGATTTCACAGTGATTTACAATGCGTAATGGGTTTAATATCTCATAGTCCTAATTTGAAGGCTCCACCGTGCACAATGTTTTTCACAATGGTGGTGACTCATTCTGTACTGTAGGCTGCTGTGAGCATGTCTCATTGACCAGGCCTTGAACATTCTGTTCATATTTCCCAACGAGGCTTACTCTTCATATCTGGCCAGTTCCTCTCATCAGGAACACAAATGAATATTTGATCAAAATGTTTTGTCAATGTTGTGCCAACATCCATTTCCTTATCGTCCTCTCTGCACACCGTTCCGCCATCATTGATTTGGAAGAGAATGCAACTCAACCTGACCGCGTGAAGCACCAGTTCAAAGGCACATGCCTCATTTTAGATTCTCTAAGCGGCAAGGGCAGTTGAACGCTGGCACACAGTGCTCCTGAAAGCCATTTTCACTTGTAATTCTGGTGGCTCTGTTGTAACTCCATACTAACCCCCATAGATATTCCCAGACATTCACCCACTTGTGCACGTTGTCACAAGGCTGAAGCGCTCTATTTGCTATTCCGCCTGCACAAAACAGTTAAATGAAGCGGAGCAGCAGAACTCTTGCTGCTCCATCAGTGTGCTGGAGGGAACAGAAGCCCTTATGGACTTATCAAACACAAAACCTGCCTCGAAACAAAAACATCAAAGGAACAGTGAGACAACACTCTAGCATCTTAAAAATGCACACAAACACAAGTGACACAAAATATAAAACAAGTATAGGGGGGAAAAAAGCTATTACGTTTCTGGTTTCACTGGTCAAGGACCGGTCTCGGTTTCATCCATTTAAATGTACGCAGTTTGATTGTTAAACTGGATATGATTCGTATTTGGGCACAATCAACCGACAAAGATGTAATTGTTTTATCTGAAACTGAACAAATCTGTTCTGAACAAAGATGTTAGCATTGATGATTATAATGTTTATAGGACTGACAGTCCCAAAAGGGGCAGAGGTTTTGCATTTTCAATCAAAAGCAAGTTTCATGCTTCTCTCTGTATGAATGAGTAAGCAATTCTCATTTATTATTTGATTTTGAGATCTCTAAAGCACACCATATTATATTGTTGGTTGCAATAGAGCACATTACTATCTTTACTGCATCTTATATCTGGACTGAAATTGAATGAAATTATCATTATTGGAGATCTTAACTGGAACTTGTTTCAACCAGTATCTGATGATTTTAAATCTTAATGTGACTCCTTAAATCTCATTCAGATTGGTGATAATGACTTAATCTAAAATATTCTTTAATTGATCTAATTAAAAAAAAACATTCTTCATAAATGTACATCTGCTCCTGTTTTTGCAAATGACATCAGTGACCGCTGTGTCTTTGCAGTTACAGTAGATACAAATATGCCCAAATCCAGTTCATTTCACAAGCACAATGTCGCATGGGCAAATGCTAGGAAAATGGGTATTGATTCAGACTGGCTCCTTTTCAGACAAATGCATAATGCATGCACAGTTACAATTAGAAAAGCCAAAGCTATTTCCTCACAGAAACATCAAATAATCGAAATAATCCACAAAAATTCGGGAAAACTATTAAATCCTTAGACGGAAATAAAAATGTGCATTTTTAAGGCCACCATGCATTGTTAAGGAGTCGGACTCACATAAAATCTCTGATAAGGCCAAAATGCTTGGTTGCTTTAATGAACATTTCGTTGCCTCTGGTTCCATTTTTGACTCCCTTAACATTACAGATACAAACTCCAGTGTCATGTTATGATAAATCAATCCTGTAGTTAAATTAAGGTTGCATGATAGATTTATGATTCTGTTGACAATCGCTTTACAGCTTGATAATAAAGTAGACCTATGCATAAACCATAAACGTCTAGCCAGTCTATTTCTCCCCTTGGTCCTCTTATGAAGAGTATTCAACTTTTTACTCAAATGGTAAACCAAATTTTGTGGAGATATGTAAATCTTTGTGGTTCGAAGTTTGTGTGTAGTAGAGGTCTTCACGGGTCGGGTCCAACTTTGACTCGGATCTGGATCGGGTCTGACATAAATGCTATGATTCTCGGGTAAATGCGATTTACCAACTGGACCTGATATTTAATGAATACATATATTTACATTATTATATGTAGCTTAATATATACAGTATATAAAGAAGAAATTACAAAATGTTGAAACCAACAAAAAAAAACAGCAGGTTAATTCATTGGTGTCGGTGAGAGATAGGCCTACTATTGCCAGCGCCCCTGAACATATAGGCAGTTTGCTTTTACTTTCTTGTGGATCTGACCATGGTCCGTGATAGGAATTACAAATTGAAACATTGAATTGATCTAGCCTTGGCTTCCATTGTAAATTATCTAAATTATTAACTAAAATGTGACCTTTTTATCATTTGACAGCAGTGTGAGTGTGGGAACCTGTGCGTTCCTCAGCCAACTTTTATGCACTATTCCTTGACATGGCGTCGCCTATTGCGACATAATTTTAAGGTTCTGTTTATTCTTTCGGTACTCAGTGGCTCTTTTGGACCTGAACGGGTATGTGTCTGTTTAAAAAATAAATCCACGTTTACCGTGTTTGTCGTTGGGTCCGTTCGGACCGGATCCCAATTTATACGTTTTTAATTCAGCTGCTTTAATTCATTTCTGCTGGTCTCTTGGCCAGGAAGATATTTTTAATCTCAATAAGACTTATCCTGGTTACATAAAGGTTATAATAAAAAGGTTTGACAGGCAGATGAAGATTTACTTCCTATTATTGTGAATTACCTTTAACATGACTGCTCACCTGCGTGTGTGTGTGTGTGTGTGTGTGTGCGTGTGTGTGTGTGTGTGTGAGATGTAATGTGTAGTACTATAACTGCACAAGGTTATATGTACAGTAGTTGCAAGGTAACAGTAGGGCCAAGCGTCCCTGCAAATACGTGTGTGTTTGTGAATGTTGCCATTTAGTCACCCAGTACCAGTCATACAGTGCCATTCTGTACATACCAATTGCTATTGACGGCCACACACATTAAGGGCCTTGGCAGAACAAAATGTCATTGTGTCTTCTTTCTAGCTGTCTCCATGCTGCTTTCCAACGCGGGCTTGATGGATCAGCTGCAAGCAGTCCTCTCCTCCTCATTATCATCATCCTCGTCCTCCTCCAATCCATCAGTCTCTCCATCCTGCCGTTCCTCTGCCCTGCTGTGTTGCTCCCAGCTCCTCCTGTCTTCCCTCATTACTCTGCAGCGCTTCCACTCTGCACAGGTACGCTCTCTGTTTTCCCTACAGGTTTAGGGAGTGGTCCCATGACCAGGAAATCATATATCATCTTTCATTTTAGCATACGTTTTTTTTTTACATATTGTCGCATGCAGCCATTTGGTGTTTTGAGTTAAAGCTGAATTACCTAGCTTGGAGTATTCCTTTTTTGACCATTAGAAGCACATGTAGCTAAACATCACCCCAACCCCTCCCGCAGCCATTCATTCTCACAAGCAGCTATCACGCCTGCTGGACTAAATCCAGAGAGAATGTGCCAAGCATTCATCATATCCCAGCTGCCCCAACACACTGTGCCCCTAAACTCAATTATTACATGTGTTCTAGTGTTTGTCTTGTGTTCCCCGGCCTTTTATGTTGACCTTACACTAGAAGACTTTCAAAAGAATGTAAAAAGACTCTAGAATACTCTAGATAAACTCTAGAAAGGGTGACACCCTCAACACATCTAAAGGCAATGTGCCACAGGGTTTTTAGTTTTACGTGATATTTTGGAAACTGGATCCATAGGATAGGCTACATATCTCAAAGGAATCAGAAAGCCCAACTTAAAAAATAAATAATCTAGTCCAGAGGTGCCCAAATTCTTTCCCATGTAGGGCCAAGACGTATTCTGGATGGCAGGCCACGGGTCAAAAATACATGTTTATACTGTATATGAATTTACATGATGTAACGGGTTAGCGGGAAGGGCAGAAACCAGGCACAGGGTTTGAGGTAAGGCATGAATTTAATACATAACAGCCCAATGGGAAACAATACACACAGGTGCAAACAATATGCAATTAGTGCAAACACCTGTGAGACAGGGAGCGCTGGGGAAGTGAACGTCTGGTAGCCTGAGGCGGGAGCGCACTGTCCCCCATTCAGGCTATTATATTCTATTATAATATATGGCCTGTCCTGTTGGGATTGTGTGTGTAAAGCTTCTATTTTTTATATATATATATA
>JAODUE010004411.1:0-31471 GCA_027564755.1 Amblyopsis hoosieri
GTAATGAATATATATGATTGAATATATATTAATATATATATATTTATATATATATATATATATATATATATATATATATATACAGTATATATTCAAGATGTTGTGCATTCTATCATTAAAAGCACACATTGTATGCAGAATAATAAAGTGAGAGCAGGGTTGGAAGGGGGGTGAGGGTGTAGTTTACAGACAGACAGACAGACAGACGACGATGACTCCCGGAAATGAGTTCAAGCAGGTTGGGATGCTTTTCAACAGAGAGCTAATGCAGCAGACTATCTATAGTCAATGCAGCAATGTATAGTCATACAGAATCAATATTGTGAGATTTCCTTGTAGCTTGTACAGTATATATTGCTGAATTCTACGGTAGATGGCTATGGGCGGTCATATCCTCATCATAAACTGTGAGCAGTGATGAGTCGGTCACGAACAAATCGTTCAAAATTAGCGAATCTTTTTACTCACTCAGGACTCATAATTCCTTTGAGTGCAAATGAATTTTCAGGTCTTGTAGAGAGTGCTGCAGCCGCTCGGATCATCAAAGATGCACGACAAACAATAGTGTTACTAATGCAGCTGCACACTAAATGCTTCCAACTTACTTTTTTTAATCACACTGAAATAATAGTGAAAATAATATCCAGTCTTTCATTCATTGTTCACGTGATAAGACGAAAAGATCCGGATCTATTGTTTGTTGCTCACGTGACTAGTACTATGTAACGCTTTTGACAGGAGTCAGGACTCAAGAATCACAGGATGAGTCTTAGGGTCTTTGACAGAGCACCGCTGCAGCACAGATCGTCAAAGAAGCACGACAAACAATCTTGATACTAACACAGCTATACATCTTTCAGTAGGCTACTCTACTTTCATCAGACTGCAATTTGAGTGAAAATTATATGCAGTCTTTCAATGATAATGTGATAAGAGGCACACTGACCCAAATCTTTCGTTCGTATCTCACGTGACTACTGTGTTCTATGGACTGGAGTCAGGACTCAAAAGAATCACAATATATGATTCTTCGGGTCTGTGATTCTGATCACGTGCACCAGCTTGAGCAAGAGTAAAGACTCAAGTGAACCATACTATTCTCCCACTCTGTAAAGTTGATCATATATTTGTTACAAAATGACCATCTGCAAGCAACCTATGACATAATAATCGACATAAATGAATCCACTGAGCCAAACATATATAAATGTAAAATGGTTTCAAGCTCTGGCTTTTTAACCGTCGATCACCGTGTTATAACCTGTAAATGCCTGTGTAATGCCTATCATGGTGATAGTATGAGGATTTCAATTGGTTACGTGACAAGGACAGTGACTCAGATTAATCAAATGATCTGGATTTTTGGTTCTTTGCTCATGTGTCACCATCTTGAGCAACAGAGACTCAAACGAACTAAAATACTAATTTAAAGATTCTTTTCTTTACAGAATCAGAGAGGAATTCCCACCACTAACTGCGAGGAGCTTCTACATAGAAAGCATGCAACATTACACACTATTTTCAAAAACAAGAAATATTGGTTTTTCATAGAATTACTTTTTTTCCAGGAGCCTGCTGGCAGTCTGTAACACATTCATTGCTCACCTCAAAAAGAGCTCAAGCTGCACATCCATTAAGTGATACATTAATATAAAAGGCATTCTTTTTTCCTTCTATAGATGTTAGAATCTGTTAATTAAGAGTTTATGGCAAATTATCTCAGATCTTTATGTCTAACATTAAATCAGTTACAGCTACACTTACTTCTTAACTGGGATGAATTAGGGCTGTTATTTTATATTTATATATATGTATACTGTACCTAACCATTGACATGGCCAATGTAATGGTTCACTGGGTTTTTGAATGGCCACACAAATAAGCGGGTGCCTGAATCGCACCAATCACATACAGTGCACTGTACAATATCCTGTGGCAGGAAATGGCAGGCGTGCCTCTAAGGGAACACAGTGTACTGGCTCTAGATGTGGATGGGGGGTGGGGTAAGGGTTGAGGCGTGGCTGCTTGGTGTTGTGGGGGCCGTTGGAGGTACAGGGTGGGGCAGGGAGAAAAAACAGCTGCCTGAGTGCTGATGTGTCTGACTGTCTGTCACCCGCACATAGGCTCCCACACACACTAGTCATCTATAGTCATCTAAGTAGGGCTAGATGCATGCACACACACACACACACACACACACCCACACACACACATGCACACGCACACACAGAAACGTTCACGCAGCAGATTTGCTGTCAGAAACCAATCAAATGGAATGTGATGTACTGTGTACAGTATGCAACACAGAGAAACTCACATCTGAAGTCAACTACAGTGTGTACAAGCACACATGGACGCATACTGACACAGAGGTTTTCAAGCCCCATCCTGTGTATTCACCCTGTAATCCCACACACACATGCACACACCAGACCCTCTCAGTCCACGGGCTGAAGAATGGAGCCTCTGTGCAGTGAGGCTGCCAGCATGGCCGGGGTTTATGGGGGTGGTTGTGTGTGTGTGTGTGTGTGTGCGTGTGTTTGTGTGTGGGGAAGGGGGTAGTTATAGGGAGGGGCCCTCGCCTATATGTCTGAAATACATTTAAGTAAATAGAGAGAGTTACAAATAGCATCCAATGTCTTTTAGGAGTCACATTATGGCAAACAGTGAGATCTGTGGTTATATCCACAAAGTCTTTTAAGGCAATATGAATCAGGCTCTACTGACCAAATTAGGAGTAAATTATTAAAATAAAGGGTGTTTCTATTGCTAAATATAGCAGTTTTTTCCTGAAAGTAACAGTCAACGCATTCTAGAAGGACAAGGTTATTAATCAGCTGACTTCTTGACCAGTGAGTATACTAAATAGTTCAACACCTAACCACAATTAAGTCAGAAACTATTTTATGAATTCTAGGAATTACAAATATAATGCCTGAAACAGTATTTGATGTATTAACTGTGATTAAAGTAATTATTGTGGAGATAATTATTTTCTTAACTTTTTTTTGCTGAGAAAGAGAGGCATTTCCGGTTTTACGCCGAATTTTGTTTCCTGAGGATTCAGTGACCCTTTCTAAAGTGCGCATGCGCCACCTCCAATCATGTACAATCTATGTGATTTCTCGTGCACTTTTTGTGTCTCGCTCCCGACAGTGTTTTGGTTCGGGAAGGGTTACTAAAAGGTTAGCTAGCTATCGATGGTGGTTTGCTCTGTAAAAATCTTGTGATTTTAGCTTGTACCCGTGACCTCGTTCTTGCGGTCATGATCCACCCTTCATGACCATAGGTGAGGGTAGGAACAAAAATTGCCCGTTAGATCGAGAGCTTTGCCTTCAGGCTCAGCTCTCTTTTCATCACAACGGTGCGGTAAAGCGATTGCAATACCGCTCCCGCTGCTCCGATTCTCCAATCGCCAATCTCCCTCGTTCTCCCTATTCTCCCATTTCCTTCCACACATGTAGATGTAATGAAAGAATGCATCTGTGTGCATGCGTGTATGTGTGTTGTTTCTGCATACAATGTGTGCTTGATAATGAATGTGTGCTTCCATATATGCACATAGAAAGCTAAAGATGAGTGTGTCTATGTGTGTGTGTGCATGTGAATGAGTAAGTGAGTGAGTGAGTGAGAGGGTGGGATGGGGTTCTTAACCAACTGTAGGCGTCACGTTTCAAACTGTGAGGGTCTGGCTGACTCAGGACTCCAACATGGCTGCCATAAATCAGTGGGAGAACAGGCTGAGTTAATTGCACAGGCGTTTATTAAGGAGAAAGCCTTGATTTACTCCAAAAGCTTTACATCTCCCCTGTGGATGTGGAGTGATGAAAGGAGCAGGGTGGGGTGGGTGACAGAGAAAGCCAGTATAAAACATTGGGAGTGTGTGAACAAAGTTCACTTAGAGCGTATTGGATAAGCTGATTGGTGTACTAGATTGTGAGCAGATAGGCATCTATTGCCTTGGTAATAATTACAATTTGATAGCGGTCCTCTAAATGACTTTGGGGTAATATTTACAGGCTGAGAATTTTCAGGATGGACTCAATCATAGATAAATATCATCCTACAGAGTATGAAATAAATTACAAATATTACTGGGACTGAAATCAATTGCAGCAGCGATATTGTGAATTTTGAGCATGACTGAACTGACTGTAACCTACAAAATAATGTCTTTCACGTTTTTTATTTAATTGTCTCTGTTAAATACATTTTCATAGTTCCTTATCTTATTTTACTGCACTATGTCAATATTGGGTTACAATAGTTAGATGGCCAACGTGGCTAATTAGCAGTGGTATCAAACCCTGCAAGGCCACGCTGTAATCCTGACCTGCACAAAGAAACCAAAATGAAGGAGGTTAAAGAGTTCCCATGCTTGGTGCACATCTGTTTTATCCACACACACATGCACACGCACACACGCATGCATGCACATACACAGATTAGCACATAACCCCACTTCTCCCCTTTCCTCCTCATTTAGCAGCGCCAGCTAGCTAGTTAGCTCTTTTCCTGTGAGATGGTATCTGGGTTCAGGGCGCCTGCTTGGCAGCTGTGCCCCACAGGCAGCCTCTATCCGCGCACACGAGGCCGTACAAAAGCGAGGTAGGAGGTGGAAGCGGTGAGCAACCGTTGAGGTCGTGGTTTCCAACGTAGGCCTGTGTGGCCACTGATGTGAAACAGTCGTTATGACGGGCTGGGGAAGATATTTAACAATGACAAAATAAAGAGAAAAGAAGTAAGGAGACATTCAAGATAAAGGATGAAAGTTAAGAATATAAAAAGAAAAAAAGAAATGTTGTATGGAACAATACACACCGTTGTTGTGGTTATTAACTTTAAGGATACTTTGCTGCAAATAATTAATATTAAACTCAGAATTTATTAATAGTTAAACTCATGCTAATTCAGAAACTATGACCGCCCTTTGTACATGAATATATGGGTGGTGTATTGACTCAGTATATGAGCAATCATCACATTGCTTTGTAATCACTTCATCATTAAATATGATGAATATTGAGAAGCAATGACTAAGAGTGTACAGTATGTGTGTAAGCAATGAATGTGTTAATTTGTGATGGAAGTTTGCAATACGTGACTATACTGTGACTAAACGTTCCACAAGCCACTTCTTAGTAATGTGACCTCAACAGAGAAAAACTTCTGAGATTATAACGTTCTCAGTTGCTGAACCCCTGTGTTTTCACTCCAGAGTGGATTAGCACATGCAGCATGAATATGGATATGAAGGTGATGAATATGACGATGCTAAAGGTGCTGTAGCTATAGGTCTTCTCACCGATGAGAGTTAATCGCATTGACGGACCGTGGCAGCGAAGCCAGGTCGGCTGGCGGCATTATAAGGATGGGGATGTGGTGTTGAGGTACTGGTAAAGAATCACAATACACAAACGTGAACCAATGAAAGGAACCAGATCTCTGGTGGGAGTGTCTGTTATCCAAGCACTCATAATCCCAAACTAGGGAATGATCTCTTGACTCTGCCCTACTCTCGTCTTTCTTCTTTCTTCATTCCCGCTCCTTCTCATTTTTTTTGTGATTTTGTTGGATGTTGCTAGCTGCTGACGAGGCAGTGAGATGAGAGGCTATAATTAGCCCGGATATCTTATTCATATTCAAATTTCACATCTAATCGGGCCATGGTTTGCCAACAAAAGAAAACGGGTTGCTTGCCTGTCCCTATCCTATGAAACGATGTGATACAGTAGGTCACAATGACCTAGCAACAGAGTAACCCATTTTTCCCTTTGTTATGTTGATGAATATTTGTGTCTTCTTGTTGCGGAGGAACAGTATTATTATGCTGTATGTAGGGAGAGTGGCTTCAATGAATAATGCTTTTGGGTAACCTTTAAATAATCACTATACAAAAAACACGCCGCCATTGTTGGATATATCTTGGGTGAAATGGTTAATCGTGGTTTAAATTTAGGCTCTTAATTAACAATTACAAAAACAATATTATCAAGAAAATAATGATTATTCTGCACATTACGTTTTGCAATTTTGTCTTGTTTTTTTAATGACAGGCGCATGCTCACTTTTGCTTTTCACTCTTCGCAGGGTGAAAGTGAAAGATCAATGTGAAAAGTTTTAAAGGACATTTCACAGTTGAAGGTGTTTTCACTGTTAATTAGTTTAATTGTTTTTCAGGTTCAAAAATGCAACATATTCCCAAAGTCAGTGACTAATCATGTTAAATAATTGCGATTTCAATATTGACCAAAATATTCCAGATTCTTAGTTTTTTCCATAATCGAGCAGCAGATATAATATAATAATATAAAATGGAGATTATAAAGTATCAGTATTTATGAAGTATACTGTACTGTATATGAGAATCTTATAGAAATTTTTGAAATGTAGAATTGTCATGTTTGTGACATAACAAATGCACAGTATCAAACTCACTATAGTCATACACTATTGCACTTATTTGCATAAGAAAAAAATGGAAACAACCTTTGCACCGTTTCAAAGCTCTTTCTGTAGTTAGCTTTGGCACAACAGTTCATTGACCAAAATGTGCAAAAACTACCAAAACCCGTCATACAGTACAGTCATACAATACTCAAAAAAACACCTGCACTAGCTTTCTCCCAACACGAACACAATGTCCCTCACAATGACCTAAAAAAACAAAACAATGTTAAAGGAGTAACTATTATTTAGAATTAGATCAGACCCAACAGACAATGCCAGCATTTCATGATATATATATATATATATATACTGTATATATACAGTATATACTGTATGTATATATATATATATATATATATATATATATTCAAATTATTTTCAAATAGTATGTTGTTCTCTTTACAAAAAAGACAAACATATCAGTACGTGGTATATTTGTTTTATTTTTTTACAGTATGTGGTTTATTTTTTCAAGATGATCAACAATTTAATTTCACATAGACTTCTGTTGCTCTTACAGGGTGCTTTGAAAAGGTGAACTAACATGCTAGGGGGATGTAGTCCCTTGCGAATACGTTGACTTGTTGAAAGGAAATAGCACAAATGCTTCCATTTCTCCTTCCATCCTCAAACTTGACAATTGACCATATCCTGTGCCAAGCCACCCCTGATATCAGGGCTATTTTATTCACCTGGGTAACAGATTGTGTCACAGTGATGTACTGAAACTCGCTATATATGTGTATAAAAATAAATAAAACATGTTTTAAAAGCACACATTGCTCTGCTCACCTTCGGGTGTGCCCCACATCCCTGGTGCATGGCCTACATGCTCGTTCAAGCATAATGTGATGTAGCCTCTGCCTTGCAGGCACTGTAACTAAGAGTTTGTCATTTATAAATGAATGCAGCAGGGAAATGCAATGTTTTTCCAGGCAAACTACACGTTGGTGATCAGTGTAGATCAGTATCAATGTGTATGTGTTAGCATTCAGCTCTTTTGTTATACATTTCAGGCTCATAGTAGCCTACATCTTTATACATGTAAAAGTGAAAAGAGTTTAAACTCCTCAACCCTTACAGTATATCCACATTTGAAATACTTTTCTACACATGGCATGATTCCTTACTCCTACCTATTACAGTGGCATTCTCTTTTAATACTCTAACTTAAAATGTAAAACTATTCTATCAGACATACTGTACAGGTCAGCAAGCTTGAGCACCAGATAGGAAAAGGCTGCCACAAAGAACTAACAATTTGTCAGAAAGCTTTCAGCAGACAATTTCATCATCAATTCAGCATGTTATACTTTAATCTGAGTGAAAATGTCACTTACACAACAAAATGTGTTGACCCAGTGTCTCTTCTTTCACTCCTACTTTAAAAGTGACAGCTAAACGCTTAGCAAGGTAAATGCAGATTGTTACAAGGATCGTTCTATGACAAGTATAGCCATGTACAATTTCAGAAATCCTAGTTTGAACCTTTATAGCATCCTATGGCTTCACTATTGTGTTTAAGAATGGCATGACAGAAGATGGCTGTAGCATATGGAACAGTACAGTGGTAACAGCCAATCACTGCCTCCCAGGTGTTCACGAGATGTGGGCGGTTACGGAGCATGCGTCAAGGGCAGGAGTTCAGTAAAACTGTTGATGTAACAAGGAAGCCCAATAAAAGAGCTATAGTAACAGTTGGTCAGCCTCCGTTTTCAATACATTTCTTAAGTGCAAGCAAGAACAAGATAATGGACACATGCCTTCACGCTGACATAAGACACTGCATGACAAGACCGGATCCAGCTGTAATCGCATCTGACAACTGATTGACAAGGATGACATTTCATGGATGGGAGGCATGCATTTCATCTGCCTTGTCTCGAGCTTGACCGATCACCATGTCCTTCCCCTGTAAAATGTCTGAGCAATTCTTTGTTGACCAATCTTGTCATCCACAGGTTTCCAAAGGTATCTGTGCGTGCTTCTGGGATTTCTGGACAGCTGTCATATGAATAGCTTGAAACATATAACTTTTGAGTGGTAGTTAATGTCAGATGGCATGGTAAGGGCACTATATCCCCGCCAGGAACCACATATGAGAAGGCCAATGACCGGACATTCAGGAGAGAGCAAGCAGGGCGGGAGGAGGCTACTGAAACCCGGTGGAAGTAGGTGATTGTGCAAAGAGGTTGGAAGTGAAGTGTGTTTATGATAATCTGGTATTCGACCCGGGACTGGCTGTTACGTTTACCTATTTGAATTTCCCCAGGCCCATTCTGTTCTTCCTGCTCCTGTGTGTGTTCACAGTGACCCTGGACTGGCGACTACTCCAACGGATATTGGACACACTTTATATAAAAAAAATAAAACCTTTTTGCCCAGTGTTTTCAATACCAACCTCCTTGTTGTCATAAAACATACAGATACATTAAGTTATTTTGGAAAAATGTGTTTAGAAAAAGCAAAGTTGAATACAGTGCTATAGTAATACTTTACAAGGGGCAAATGTAGGATTGTGCATTCTACTTAATTTTATTAGCTTTATTTAGTATTTTCCTGACCATGGAGTGGTTTAATTTCATGTGACTCTTTGAACCATCCAGTGACATATTAGCAATTTGTTCTAGAAGCCTCCTGATTACATATTCACTTTTAGCCCCTCATATCTCCTGTACACGGATCGCAGGATAATTGGGCAGTGCCAATTATTTTGTTACAGCGCATGTGATGAGGAAGAGCCTTACACACACACGCGCGCACGCATGTGCACGCACGCACAAACATTTGCCCCACAATATTATAATTGATCAAAAAATAGATGTGCATAAATGTGTTAGCCAGTGTTTGATACTGTTTTGTTGACACATCACAGAAAAGTTGTTTTATTTCCATTTAGATAGATTCATAAGAGGATCGTGCAGGCCCTTCACTCAGAATTAGCAGACCAATCTCATATCTCTGCCCAAAATAAGCATCTGATCCATTTCTACTTATATGAAATATCCTGTGATTTCCACACTTGTGGTGTGGCTTGGCAGGGCTCAAGTTGTTAATCATAATGTCAACAGTATAGGTAGCAAAGTGTGCAATGCAGGACGAGTAAATACACAGTCTGTCCTTTTCTATTTCTCTAGAATAGTCTCTGTCAACCCACACACATGTATGCCTCTTTCAGCACACATGCTTGCACATACACATTCAACTGTTCTCCCTCTCTTGCTTTTCTGCCTCCTTGAAAACACCCAGTATGTCATTTATATCGGTGTATACACTGTTTTGCATGCATATACTGTATCTATAATTATCAAGCACACACAGACTCCCCCCACACACCACACACACACGCACACACACACACACACACACTATATACAGTATATTCCAGAATGTAGTTCTTCCACAATACACCATGCTACACTCAAGCGGCTCACACTTTGAGCAGCTAAAAAGAAGAGGTCAATATCCCACAAGAGCCACATCTTGTGGCTCCCCACAAAGCATCTTGCC
The DNA here is from genome assembly GCA_027564755.1 of Amblyopsis hoosieri. Lineage (NCBI taxonomy): Eukaryota > Metazoa > Chordata > Actinopteri > Percopsiformes > Amblyopsidae > Amblyopsis > Amblyopsis hoosieri. The sequence goes on from JAODUE010004411.1 coordinate 9,961, forward strand.
ACCTCCACCATACTGTACATTGCAGACCTCCAGGTGAAGTGGCTGGGTCCCGGAGCAAACCTAATGGACTGTCTCTCAGGTGACTGAGCTAAAGGTGGAAACTGCATGTAGGGTGTGTCCAAATCCACTGTAGCTGGTTTAATGGCGGACAAAGCAGTTCAAAGGGTTGTGGTTACTGTCTTCATTATTCATGTGTATGTTTTGGGAGTGACATACATACAATAGACCAATCAGTGTCATCTCCTGTTCCCTTTACATAATGTCCAGGTGTGTTTCCACCTTGGCGGATTGCTATGATACCGGCGGGTTTGTGAAAGCGCGTGAGAAGACCATCTACGGCAACAGCGAGATTCCACCAAGATCCTTAAAATATATAGGCTACACACTAATAATTAATAATATTTCACACTGTACTCTTTTAATTTTTAACCCTTTGCAGGTTCGTGTGCTCCTGCGCATCCCTGTGTGTGTAACAAGTACATAGTGTATGTGCGTTGTGCCGTGCTATTGACTTTAGACCAGGTTAGATGATGATCAATCGCTCAATCACTTTCCGCTGCCTCAAGGTAGCAACGCACCAACAATGCACCAGACCACACCAACCACGAATGGTCAAATGGGCACAAGTGCATATGCTATTTAAACAAAGTGGGTGCTGGATGAGAAAACAATAATTGCGTCGGTCTATCAAAAACACTTTGCATTTACACCGTAGTAAGTAACTTTACACCGCATTGAGCCGGGTGTAAAGTTACTTACTACCGAGTTTCAATCTGCCTCAGCACAATAACTGTTTTGGTGAGCTTCATGAACAGGGTTTTTATGGATGATCAGCCGCATACAGTACCAGCCTCATCACCATGTGCAATACCAAGTCAACTAGAGTGGTGTAGCACACACCGCCATTGGAGGAAACTGGGTATGACAGATGCTATCTGAATGCTAACTGTGCCTGCCTGAATGCAATGTTTAGTGTAAGGTTTAGTGGTGGAGGAATCATTATCTGGGCTGATTTTCATGGTTTTGGCAAGGCCCACAATGTGTCTTAATGAGAGCAAATATCTGCAGCTGTATTACAACATATTGCATTCCCCAGAAGAGTGGAAGCTGCTATACGAGTTCAGGCAGGACCAACTTCATATTAATTATCATGGTTTAAAAATAAATGTTCAACAAGCAATCACATATGTGGTGTTCCAGTCTACAACATTTTGGCAATGTATTACTATAATCCTTAAAGGTCAATTCAGCGGTTGTACGATACTGTACTTTCTGTCAATATCAACAAATATATTCACATGGCCCCCTGCCCATTATTTGTTCGTGCTGCAAAAATAATCCAGTGTTACTTTACAGCACAGAATGAGGTGCAGACTGCACCACACAACACTATCCTACCATTTGCAATGAATTAGCGTCTGAGGGAGCACCATATGGCAGTAAAGGGTGTGGTGTCTTTGTTTTGATCAAGTATCAACAAGCTTTGTCAACGACTGACTATACCTTTAAGTTCCCCTTGTGATCACATGACCCAGTCAGCCATCTTGCCAAAATTCTGACCTGTAATGTTCACTCACCTGTAAACTCAAACTCTTGGCTTCAACCCATTCGTTGTTTTCTTTTTGTCTATAATTTAAACACATACCTATGCAGACCATCTGATGGATCATGGAAAGTGACTTCACAATTTCATAGTAGTTGAGTATACAGTGAAAATGCAACATTTATAAATGCATAAAGAATAACTGGCTCTCAACATGTACTATATCCAGATTGAATGGATGGAGGATAAAAATACATGAATCCATTTTAGTTGACTTGCAATGTTAATTCTAAGTTTAAAAAGAGTGTCCTTCCTATTAACCAAGAATGTGAAATACTGTACTATATATGAAGCCTGCATATTTTTAGATAAATTATTTTTGCCAGGCATAATAATGTGACATAATTGTTAGGATAATTACACTGCATCTGTCTAGAATTGGAATGTTGTATTAAGTTAGCTTTTTAAATATATTACCTACAATATTTACTAAATACACGTGCTGACTGAATGCTGTTTTCTTCTTGGCTGTGATTGAATTTATACCAAACAAATCCTTGGTGGAAAGCCATGCCTTACCTTCACATACTGTATATAGACATCAAATAAAATATGCTAAATATAGTCAACCATGACCACAGCAAAGTGCAGAATATATTTATAGTAAGACGATACTTCCCACCAAAACTGTGCTCTCTCTGTTTTGGGGTCTTTAATTGAAGATCTTTCAGTTATTTTTGTATTTTTAGAGTACGCTGTTTCAGGCAGTAAGTGAAAACTGTATGAAGACGTTATCAAAGCGTCCAGACCAGATCTAGCACAATGCCTCTGGGATGATCACTGTCTGTGTTACTGTAGATAGAGGTATTTTATCTGAAAACCTATGCCCGAATTCCAAACCACTGTACCAAAAGCTCAGCTGTGATTGGATATTACTTATTTTAAGCTATGAGAAAAGAGAAATATCAGTTAACTAAGAGTTTCATGGGAGATACCAAAGCAATACTAACTAGCAAATCCATACCCCAGCCTGATAGTAACTGGATTTGAATGAGGCTCCAGGGAAGAGGGACTATGGGTCCAAATGAAACTGAGCCCACAGTACCTTTGTTTTTCAGACATGGTGAAGTTGTCCTCCGGCTACAAGTCAAAACCGCTCTTCCTTTCCTTTGAGATGCTGCCTGTAGTCTATTGTGTGGGTAGGCAAGCATGCCTGTGACTCAGGTTGACAGCCGTAATTAAAGCTATCCTCTACTGGCTGAGGACTGTGAGATAATACCCCCCACACACTCATACACACACACAAGTGTTGGAAAACAAATACATTTGAACAAGTAGAACAGTGTTCATTAGAGATGAAATTCTGACATGCATAATCATCCAGATTCAATTTTGGTTGAGGCACAGCAGCAGCAGCAGCAGCATCTATGGCAAGGTGTTAAAGTAAATGCAGACCTTTAAATGTGGAGAAATGTTAATGACAACAAGCTGCTTGGCTCAAAGATAGAGAAAGACATTGTCCAAATAAATGGAAGTCAATAAAACTTATCTCTAGAAAATTAAAAGCAATAAATGTTTTCCAATAAGAAGTTAAAGTGTCACTGTATGACTTTCTGCCACTAGATGTCGCACTATGCACACCAGCATAAAAAGCTAATAGTCATCTTAATATATATGGTCAGGAAAATGTAATGGTAAATTGTTTCTATTCATATTTGGATGGATAGAACATTGTACAGTATACAATTGTCTGTACTCTCTTAGCTGTAGTAAATACTGTAAAGTGATGACCTCACACATGCTGCCTGGGTTTGTATTGTATTTTGCGACTCCTGGCCAGTTGGTGGGCTCAGGTTACACTGTGACTCCACTGCCTGAGGGCTCAGTGAAAAGGGAGCTTCCTGTAGTTTAGAGCTGTGATTAACTAGCTTCTTTATTCTCCTGGGCCCTCATTGCTTTTGTCACCAGTGCACCTTTCTTCCTCAATGGTGCAGTAGAAAAGACAACAGGGAGCTCCCAGGCCTACTCAAACAAAACCAGCGCAATCATGCTCACCGTTCCACTGTTCCCAAGCTCTCTCCCATTGTGGTTTTTAGAGAGTGGTAGACATAGGATTAGGACCTCATTGCCATATAACTCAACATGGTTAGAGCCCCATGGCCCCTTTTGAGGCCGGGGCGTTGCCTCCAATTATGATGCTATTGAGACCCCCTTGTCTGTAATTACGTACCAGCCTTCTTCCACATCTGAAAAAGGGCTCTAAGCTTTGCATAAGAATCAGCTATATTGTTAAATTCAGCTTTTGTTTGGCTACATGTGAACACAGGGACATACAAATGACGACCGCGCAGAGACTTTTCAAACAGGCATTTATTTACATTTTTTCCTATTTCTATTCAGTGTTACAGAATATGTAGTCCTATTTTTTAATAATATATCAGAATGACAAATATCACACGTTCTGATACCCTTGGCAGTTTGCAGTCAAAATAAGTCTAACTTGGGACTAATGCAATATAATTACAATGCATTGTTTTTACATGTTCAGACGGACAAAAGCGAAAGCATTTGGCAAGAATGTTTTCATTAATCAAGCAGATCTTGATGGTAGTAGCAAATATTCAAACAAGAACTTTGAAGGCGAACACAAACAAACAAACAAACAAAATACCTCAGGTAATATATCGTGTTCTGGCAGAGAGGTAGACAATTTATGGGTTGCCCAGTTTACATTTACAGAATTTACTGTAAGTACTTCTAACCAAAGTGATTTGTCAATAGCTGAATAGGTCATACAACTTCAAACTCTTAAGTAATCAGGACAAAGAGTGAGTCCTGGCAGATATTTTGTCGAATATGAATAGGAAAATAAAGCTTAACACACACATTCAGTAACGAATAGTTTGTATGAAACAGATTTTATATATACTGTATATATATATATATTTTTTTATGATATTATAATATTAAGTGAAAGGAATGGTTGTTGTGGTAACAGGGGGGTGCAGGGGTATCTCATAGCTCATGTGACGGAGTCTGTTCTACACGGGACATGAACCCCACTCCCCCACGTAGAGAGCTGACGCTTAGCAAGATAAGCTAAAGCCCAATGATGTCTAGCGTGCGTCGCCAGAGCGTCCGTGAGGTGTCGGAGAGTGAGATTTACATAATTTACTGCACAGCACTACTGGCCTGCCACCGTTACACTCGCACCCCTCTTTGTCTTGTCTAATTCCACCAGCTCCTGCCTGAGAACAGGCCCCCACTCACCCATGTTTAGAAAGAGTCCCTCGAGCGTGAACCCTCATTATTTGTAGCCCCTCCCCTTTACAACTGAGACAGGCCCCCCTCAGGGCATCAAGCGTCGCAGAAAAAAAAAGAGATAGAAGGGAAAGAAATGTGCAAACCACATTTGCATATGATTTGATTATCTTTCATGGTTGATTCATGGCCCCGTGAGCTTCTGCACAGGGACCATTTACACAAGGGGTCAAACTGGCACACTTATTTGCACAACATAGAAAGGCTGCAATAGTAACCTATTAAACAGGTCCATTTATTTTGTAGTTGTTGTAGTTGTTGTTGCTGCTGCAGCTGCTACATTTAGCCTACATATTTATTTGTATTAATGTAATGTAATAAAACATTTGGATCTTTGTATCTTTCTTCAGTATATGTGCATATTTGTTATAGTAATACCATTAAAGAGTTGACCAATACAGCTAACCAACAGAAATCATGGGATGCAGTGACATCCTATTTAAAATATGCCCACTGGCAAATGCACATGCAGGACAAATATGGCGGAAAGGAATATGGTTGCCATGGTCACTACAAGGCTTTTTTGCGATGGCTCCATTTCTGAAAATGCTTAGGGCCCCAAACTGTACAAGTGTACCAAGTTTTATGCTTTTATGAAAATGTGAACAAGAACAAATGTGACACATATCACCATGGACTATACAGAAATCAGGGTTGTATTACTTGGTATGGGGGTGGGATTGTTTACAGAGTGATAACTATCAATAAGCTACTAGATATGCAGGGTTATCATACAAACATATAAACTAGAGACATATAGGAAGTCATAAATATCACAAATGTTTGGTCACCTAGGGTGGTACCAATTTGTTAAAATATCAGTTTTGGCCCCTGGAGTAGAAGGAAAAGTGATAACATAAACTACTTCCTCACTGGGCTCTTTACAACTTATATGATGTACTGGTGATTATTTTCACAAACATTAAGATAGCCAACCTAAATATGTTGTGTCACAGCACATGGTGAAACAATTCATGCCATTTCATTTATGGATTTTCAAAGAAATATAAATAACAGGCATAACTCAAAACGTATTACATTTCAAACGCTCAGATGAGACTTCCTTGTTTAAATATTAGCAACTGACGATGCCTTGACATTTCCTGCTTTTATGCGGACACGTTTTAGCTGTGTGTCCTCAGAGAGGCCTTCCCGAGCATGCTTAGTGACAGCTGGGTCATGCCTTCACATACCAAGGACACAGATGCCCTGCAGATGTGATAGCACACACAAACACACACACGCTCGCATGTGCACACGCGCACACACACACAATTACAATACATGCATGCACCAGGCAGGAAGAGAGAGCATATGAACAGTATTGCAGCTGCAACATTCCACAACATTTAGATTCTGTCTAAAAGTCTAAATGTGAAGAAATAAATGTAAATAAATGAAACATAGTTTAATGGTTTAAACACTAGTGTAAAACAAATTATGTTCCAATATATTGTATATACAATATATATATATATATATATATATATATATTATATATACACAGTATATATATTTTTTTTATGGAAATAGTCCATATAAGAAATACATCATCATTGTCCTTATGTTATTTTACAACTCTGTGTTGTGGGTGCAGTCTAAGCATTATTGCAAAGGCGGTGTAAATAGTTTAGTGGAGTTAGTAGAGTAGTTGTTTTCTTAGTAAGCGCAGTAAGTCCTTGAAGTGACCAAGTGGTGGACGTGTGGTGCATGGCTGTGTGGGGTGAGCCACATACTGTAATACTTAACGTATACTAAGCTTAGTACATCAGGCTATGCGTGTGTGATTCTGCCCTCAACGTGTCCAGTCTCTCTGCGAGGCAGTAAAAACCACTTGTCATTTAGCATTAGAGTTAAAACCAGCTTTGGCTAGTCTTGCCATCTTAGCGTTGTAAGGATAGTGATGAGTTTGTTCCCGCCGCGCTGCAAACTTTGTTACCGTAGACTCAGGACTCAGATCCAGGTGCAAGCACTATGGAGCAAACAGGCAACTGGAATGTAGCCTACTAGTCACTTATAATATAGAGTTCTTAAATGCAGCTCAGTCAGCTTGTTGAACAGACTGGAAACAAGCTGGGCTACAGTATATATTCCATGTATATATATATATATGTATGTACAGTATATCGTATATCGTATGCATCATGTATGTGCAATATACTATTGTACATTGTTGATACAATCCATATACTGTGTTTGTCTGCAATTAATGATGCACGGCTATGGTCAAACACTGCATAAATGGTGAGATGGTCTATCTCTTCCCATAGCTGGCCCAGTGCTCATTGTGCTCCGGGGTTAAATATAACGGGGCCGAGCGCTTTAAAGAAAATGCGATCTGAAAGGCGGGCAAAGGTGAGGGGACGCAGCTGTCGGCGAAGCATGTCTTTTTTAGAGGGCCGCCCCTAATGACTGGAGACAGTTGGCAATTACGTAAGCATTCACTTTTAGGCCAGTGGGCTCTTCACTGTGCCGAGCACCGCACACCCTGGCACACACGCAACACGAAGAGGTAGAAGAGGAAGAAGAGGAAGAAAAAGAGAGAGAGAGAGAGAGAGAGAGAGAGCACATAATTAGATAGCAATGGAGAGAAGGGGACAGAGGAATAAAGGTTCTATTACAAAGAGCGGCGGTTGGTTATTTAGTTCTACAACTAGATGGAGAAAGAACAGGGATGGAGAAGAGAAACATTTTGAAAACATGAACCAGATCATATGAGCCAGATTACAGAGCAGGTGTAATGCTGGAATAACTGTAGACAACTTGCTAAATGTCCTGTCATCATGGCAGCACAGCATGCTATTAGCAACATGTCAGCTATTACATTGTTTTTTGTTCCCCCTGAGCCAACAGTGTGTGTTTGGCCCCAACACCTGTTTCCCATTCTAACCTGAGGCACAAACAGATGTTTGAGAAGAAGATGGATGCACTCACTTACTTGACTCAAACGCAGCCATGTTCAGTTACTGTAAATACAGTACCAACAAACAGGAACCATGGCTACACAGGAGCACTCTTTCACATGGACACAGGCATCAATACACCTAAAAAACACTCATGTACATACAAACGCACGTCTGTGAATCCTTGACTGAGCTACTATGTGACCTTTGCGCTGATGCTTACAGTAATAATGTACGACTTGTCTCCCAAGGGCAGCCAAAGAGCTTTAGAATCACAGTCTGTCACAAATCATTTAATTAATTTGTCGTTTGCTCAGCTAATGATTGTCAAGTCTGGCTTTTCACTTTACACACATCAGCCTCTCATTAGCATGTCTTGCCTGTTGATGCTGTGCGGGCATGTGTGTGTGTGTGTGTGTGTGTTTGTGTGACAGAGAGAAGGATTTGATATGTTGTGTCTGTGTGTTTAGCATTTTGTTGTAGATTATTGTGTGTGTGTGTACATAACAGTATGACCTGTACAGTGCTGGCATATGGAGTTGCATGTATATAGCGTACAGTGCAGTAGACACATACCTACCAAGCAAAGCATTCTGTCTCAGCCTTCAGATATTGAGTGCTCTTCAACAATACAGGGAAGGCTTATAGCTCTTTCTTTATTAGCAGTCGTCTCTGTGGTGCTCTGAGTGGCACCCCACGGAGCCCCCTCATCTGTTGTCAAATATTTATAAATGTCACATTGCTAAGGCTACCAAACATTGTCAGCTTGTGTGAGGGTCTCGGATATGAGTCCAAAAAAAAAAAAATTTCACCTGTTTTCACAAAGACTATTATTTTCTGCCTTGAAACCCCTGCTGTGGACTATACCATTTTAAAGGGAACATTCTCCAGTGAAACTGCCATTGCCTTCATATATTTATTTCAAATTTGGATAACCTTACTTTAACTGTCCTGTATTTGCTTGATGCTATTAATTAATAAAGTAATCTGAAGGTTGTTGGCCTGTGAGGTTGTTGGCTTTTGGGAATATGTCCTCTACTTTTTAAAACAAAAAAAGATATGAGTAAATAAATACTTTCAAATTTACAATTAGGTAATTTAGACATGTTTGTCCGAAGTGAAAATATGGCTAAGCATTGTTAATAACTGTATTCGCACATTTTCTGCAATATACAGTATGTTCAATTATGAGTTATGTATTAATTGTATTATGTATTTTATTGTCTTCACTGTTTCAATTCAACTGTTTTTACCGTCTCATTGCCATTATTGCCAGTTGAACTATGTGTTGGCTCCAATTCAACCATTACAATTAACCAATTATTCCAGCAAAGTACAACTGCTACTGTATTACTATAGTCTAACACATGTTAACGACCCATTAATTTGAATCAGGTGCAAGATTGAACAACATGGCATAAAGCTATCACTTGCTTAGCTCATCCTGCACATTATTTAATTTGGTAAGGAAGCCTACTAGCATTGACCCTGACAGTGAACAAGAATATACAGTTACCATATTTGTTAAATCCAAAGTATTTGTACTTGTCTTACACTGTAGGCTTTACCGCTTCGCATCTTTTCGTAATCACAGATAATGCGTAATCATAAATCATAATATTTGTATTTCTAATGGCCCCCTGGAAAGAAAAGCTCCATCCATCACGGACAAACACTGCCAGATACCGGCAAACAATTAGACAGCTGCTTTCAAGCCTGTGAACCTTATTTGCATATTGTACATCCCTGCATTTGCTCTGTGACATGCCGGCAAGTTTGTCTCCTGTCTCATCACTTGTAAATTCCAAACGGATTACCTCCCTCCCTGTCATGTCAGTAAGAAACTGCTTACAGTTTAAATAAAGAATGAAATGAAAATGTACAGGGCTGCTTGTCAAGCTGCATGCGCTCACTAATCTATGAGGGAGGATTTGAATAAGTCCTCGTCTGGTCTCCACTCTTCTCAATCTCTCTCTCATCTCCGCCTCTCTCTATGCTCAGCAAATGCCTCAGAAGGAGGGCCCCTCTTGGAGAGACCCTCATGCTAAGCGCGATTCATTTCTATATCATAAATAACTCCCATAAAGAGGGGGAGAGAAACACATATTTGACTACTTTTCATCGTCATGATGACATAATTGTCATAATTATAATGACGTCATGATAAGCATGACAAGTCGTGTCATTGTGACATGTTGCGTTATCTTTGGTATATGCTCTTATAATTGGGATCTCCTAAGAAGAGGGATTCCGTTTAATGAATTGGGAGTTCATATATTCCCTTTTAAGCCAGCTATCTTTTTCACAATCACCATTATCTCCCATGTGGCTGACGAATGATTTTCATATCACAGATAGGTACTGTATGAGGTCAATATGTTAAATCTGGTCAAATGGCCGAAAAACAGCATTGTGTCTCTGCATGGTGTCCCTCTTTTAGCTGTGCCAGGACAATGTCTCAATTTACTATATGTATGCCTCCTCTGGGATATCTAATGTAATCTCTATGTCCCTAACCCTATCCCCCTGCATGTTTCAGAGATGTCACTACCTTAGTGTATAGTATGTGACCAGTCTCCTATCTGCAAATACCTTGAGCTGACTTTTGTACATGGACTGCACATGAGATCCACGGCTGCACATGGTCCAATGAGCCAAAGTTCAATTTGATTTAAAGGGCAGCAACTTAACACAATAGATGCAGACATACAGTGTGTAGCTCCTGTTGGCTGTCTGACTGTCTGAATCCAGCTTCTCTGGGTGCGGTCAGGCAGACAACAATGAGTCTGACCACCATTCACAATAATATAAAATAATTGTGGATCTATAGAGAGTGTGTGGTACACTATACTTTGTGTATATTCAGGTCATGTCATGTTAGTTTATATAGATGATTTATAAGACATTTTGCTATAGCATCCAATACAGACTTTTTATGGCACTAGACTAGTTTTGTATTGTCGTCAGGCTACATCTTCTCTCATGAATATACAGTGTATGTCGCTGAAAATTCAGATTTGATGTCTATTGTTAGCATGCTTATACGTTACTTATTTCTGTCCTAATTCTTTCTCAGAATGCATCTCAGTGTGTATGAATTATGTTTTACATCCCCAACCGCTGAACCAACATGCATCTTAGAGCCACAGTACAACACACAGACACACACACATGCATTATACCAGGAGTATCTCAACAGAGCTCGACAAATACAAAATATAAATAAAAAGTTCTACGACCGACCGATCCAATCTAAACAGGATTGACCTAAACTCAAACAACCCTTTTCAGCTCCACGCTACCACTGAATATGTTTGCATTGGTCTCCATTTATTTGAGAATGTTTCTCCTTGTTTAACGTTAAGAGGATGAAAATGAACAGTCAAATAGCACTCCATCTATAAGCCTGTTTATAGATGCTAATACTGTTTTGGCACCTACTGCAGTGTTGCTTGTTGTGACACCATCAGTAGCATCAGTACGACAATATATCAGAACTATAGCGATGCATGGCAAGGCACCGCAACAGCTTAGTAAAACAAAGACAAAATGATTATTGTAGTAATAATTTACACAATTACAATCAATATTACAATATACATTTTTTCATACAGATATCATATATCTTGGCTTTTGTATAGTGTATGAAAATGTTCAGTAACAATAGACTTTGTTTTGTTTATGCCAGTTAATTCGCACATTACAGTAGCCATACAGTATATATTCAAACTGTGTAAATACATGTTTTTTCACTTCCTGTATGTACAGTACGTAATTTAACATTCAAAGCAACATATATAAAACGTAACACTTAATGCAATACTGTATCTTATCTTTAACAGGGACTATACAACTTATTTTAATAGTAATGACATTGATGGTTTGAAGTTTAAACAGTGAGAAACTCCCAAATCACTGAAATATAAATTATTTAGAATTTCAAAGAGAATGTAACTAGCTTATTTTCTCATATAACATTTCACACCTCTAAGCAGTGAGCTTTCCCATATGACACAACCAAAGTGGCCCAAAGTTGTCAAAACCAGCGCAAATTTGGATGGATGCATTCAAACTGACATTGCCACAGCCTGAATGTTGTCACTGCTTCTCTCATCCATCTTGATTTGAAGTAGCTGCTGTTTGCGATTCCCACATCTGAATCTTATTGCTACTGTTGGCTGTGCTATCCCTGCGGATGAGCGAGAGAGACAGTTAGGATGGGAGAGAAAGAGACAGGTCTGCAGCCATTCAGGCCTCCATACAGTTGTTATTTGTGCAGATATTTAACAGCTGTGTTTACCTTGAGCCTCCCGTGAGTAGGTGGCTGGGCTGATTATCCATTCACAGATACATCACCTTTTGGTGCCCTAGCTCCCTCCCACCGTTCCTGCTTGTGTTTAATACCTCTGGTGCTGTCAATCAAGCAAACTTCTAAAAGACCTTATTTCATAGTTTTACATAGTTTTATTATTATTCTACCTGTGAAGTTACATTTTTGCAATTTGCAAAGTTCACTGTACACATATTGGAAATATATACCATACGCCGCCAGCCACATACATGCCTGTGCTTTTGCAAATGGGCCTTAGGCCTCCATCTGACTTGAACTGATACAGGGAACATTCATGCTTTATGAGTTATTTCCCACATGTACTGTTATGTGCTTACTTCTAACCTTTATTAAACCATGGATGGTTGACTGAGCATGCATGCTCTTTTTAGCAGAAGCGTGTCATTCCACATACTGTAAGCTCACATGGGAGCAGGCTACACTGAACAGTTGTGCTTTGGTCTTACCTGAGTAACTGTTACAGAAGGAGATTCATTAGTGCACATTGCCCAGCAAGGCTTTGGCTTTTGAGTTACGGTAGTTATCAATATTTGCACGCATGCACACATAATCATAATAATAATTTAACGTGCCTAGTTCATTACAGGTTAAATCAATTTAATATATGAAAGCCAGATCTAACTCTCTATTTCTCACATTTCTAGAGTGCAATCCATAATGAATCATGCATTTACTCACAGAACTAATGTATGCAGCAACGCGAATAGCCAGAGACAGGCATTTGCCAATGATAAACATTTTCTCATTAGACCCTAAATGTATTGGATCATTACCAAGCACCATATATACAGTACTGTGCGTGTGAGAGAGAGAGAGAGAGAGAGAGAGAGAGAGAGAGAGAGAGAGAGAGAGAGAGAGAGAGAGTGTGTCCAGGTGCAAGCAAAGCCTACAGTATGTGTTGTTCACACAGCAATGCATGGCCCCCCACCCACATCATTGTGTTCTAATGACTGTATGCAGACATTTACACAGTACTGCACATACACACACCAGTTTGAATGGTATGCAACAGATCCAGTAATCCCTGGATAGCCTTATCCCACCTACGTTGGGTGAGCGACTTCCTTTGACATGTCTCCACCACTCATAAAGACGATGCCTCTGTGATTGCTTCCTTGCTTTGATTTGTACTTGGGGGGGAAAAACCCACATCTGGAAGTCTTCCGCTCCGAGGAGAAAGACGTCGGCCCGCCGATGCAAGCGGGGATCTACCCTCCCGCCAATCAAAGTGTCGCATGATGGCGCCCAGCATCGCTACGGTTCACATGTTTTATTTGCGCTTGCCTGCTCATTAGCTATGTAAATGATGTGTCAGTTCACATGCACGGACACGGCATGCGCATATGGATGCGTTTTTACATGGTAATGAGGTCACAAACGCTGAGGCGGTTACAGTGAAGCTTGTGGGAGCAGAGGTGTTGATTGGCTGGGCTAATTAGAACCTCTTGGTTCTGAGGCGGTGGTGATGAAGAGGCTGCAGGGCGGATGCCATCACAACACATAACATTGCACATTGCAGAACAGTGGCAAGCCCAGAAGGAAGGCCATGTGCAATGGAATATGCACACACACACACACACACACACACACACACACACACACACACACACACACACACACACACACACACACACACACTTACAGTCATATGTACATACGGAATGCCCATCCATGCACACCACGCACAGAAACACATTTGCATACATAAATTCACTGGCATGCAAAAATATATTGTTTTGCTGCCAATTCAAGTGACGGCAAAGGTCATCATGTTGATGACCTGATTACACCATAGGCGTCTCAAACATTTCTCATCAGAACACTGTAGAAGGGGCTGTCCCTTGAGCCTTCTGAGTTAGCTGGTGGATGGAAAATAGAATAATGAACATACCACCTGAATATAAAATGTCATTTACTTTGTACCCTTACAGTATATCAATAGAATAGAAGTAAATATACAGTAGAACATGCATTGAACAATAATTATTTGTTATACATGGTCTATACTGTTGGATACTGCAGTATCATGCTGTTTTTATGGCCATGCATCATTGAACAAAGGCAGTTCTCTGGAAGATAATTTCTGTGAGTATGTTTTTGGGCCTTCCCAGCACCACAAATGACAGAAATATTAATAATAAAAAAAGCACTTGGGACATGTTTACCTTACAATTTGAAATGCTACCGCTATCAGCAATAAAAAAAAAAATATCATGACTAAATGTGAAGCTTGAGCAGTCAGTGTCATTTTGTTGTGTTCATCATAGTAACTTTATAATGGCAGTCATTGAGTGTATCGTCCTGCTACAAGTGGTTAGCTTTCTTCATTGGAGGAATGCAATCCTGCAATTCTGAGTATATCAATGCAGGCTTGAAATGACCTATGCACATCTTCTTCAAAATGTTCATCTAGCAACATTGTTAAGTAAGATGTGGTATCTATGTACAAGATACATGTTTTTATGTAAAATAATCATAAAATTCCCTATATACAGCATATCTTAACATAACACTACAGTAATCCCACAGCATGCAGTAATTGTACGTGCACGCACACATGCACACACACACAAACACACATAACAATCACGCTATCACTATCAAATCAGAAAATGGCTTGAGATACAAGGCAAAAACAAGCGTGTGTATGCAACAACCTGTGAGCAGTGACCTGAGAGTCTCATGTGACTCTGTGTGTCTCCTTAGAGGACTATAGTGGGGAAGCAGTCCCGACTGTGGCTCACAAAGTAGTTCTAGATTCTCTCAATCCAACCCCTATCAGTCCATCTGGCTATGAAGGTTGAAGGAGATGCCTGGATATGTGATATTCTCCTGATTGGCCCTTCCTATATACAGTACGTCTATTATACATTTAACATGCCAAGGACATGCGGTACAGTGTAGTTCTTGTGGCGATGCTGAATGCAGCCTATTTATGTACAGTGTATTCAAGACAACAGTTTAAAGCTTCAGACAACAAAATTTAGAAAATCATTATCAATTTATGACCATATTCAGAGAGAGCAATGCAGAAACACCTTTTGAGTTGAGAGTATTAGTTACAAAAAGAAAGCTAAATACAATAGTTCTAATAATATAAGTGTTAACAGGATTATTCACCAGCAGCAGTGCACTAAAAACAAGGCCTCAACACGCTGAATGAGTTTGAAATCACCTTTCCTACTGTTGGCTCACAGTAATAGCCACAAAAGCAATATTGACACAGAAAGTCTCTGAGCAAACTGTACCTCCCATTTGTACACCCATTTTTCCCTAAAATGTCACTGCATTAGTAAAGAAGGATTATTTTTGGACAGCCTGTACCACAACGTACTGAACATCATAGCCAAACCATTTTCACTACTGTACACTGGAGGCCTACGCAGCCATTTCAATAAGAGCTTACTAAATCACATTTTTACCATTTTACCAAGATTTACATTTACAGAATATAGGGAACTGGAGACAGGGCGATAAGGGGGAATGTGAGTTTAGAGAGATAACACATGGTATAGCAGTCTCTGAAACAAACGACAGAGTTAAGGAGTGGGAGAGAGAGAGAGAGAGAGCGAGAGAGAGAGAGAGAGAGAGAGAGAGAGAGAGAGAGAGAGAGAGAATGACATAGGCACATCTGCAAGACTTGTATATGGCACATCTCCATCTTGCCTTGCATGACCTTCCCTTTAAGTACAGACTGTCGACCAGTTTAAAAATAATGCCTGCTAAATTCAACGGTGAGGATTTTTTTTTTCTGCTGCTAACACCGGCACTTTCACTCTACCCCTCATTTCATATCATACTGAAAGAGTGCCAGCAATGTGCCCAAAGCTGTGTAGCACCCTACCCTACATCTTTATCCTTGCAGTGCTTGTCGGCTTCCAAAAGGACTGTAGCCATATACAACTCACAATGTGCTGAAGCAAGCTCCAGGGTGAAAAATGTTTTCTCTTAGAGATTCATTATGGCAGGAAAACACTTGTAAAGGGGACCGAGCCTTGTTACCATGTTCTAGTGCTATATAAAAAGAAACACTGGCTCCATTTGACACGTTATACAACAGGGACAAGGCTAACACAGCATAGTGGTTAACAAGTTGGTTTTCAAAAGCATACCTGATATTTAACAGTAGCCTATTGCTTGTTTTTTCAACCAAGACCTCTACACTTATGTTGCAGATACAGTAGCAAAATGTGCTTATGCATTATGTTGTTATATTTACTGCCATTGACATTTGGCATTCCACTTTTTTTATCACTGAGTGTGCATCTTTGCATGTTCATACTGTAGCCAGATTTGTGTACATATATTCTATTTGTGTGTGTGTGAGTGTGAGAGAGAGAGCACGATAGAGAGAGAGAGAGAGAGAGAGAGAGAGAGAGAGAGAGAGAGAGAGAGCGTGTGGGTGTGTGTGTTGGTATGTGACTCTAGAGTATCTGTGTGTGTGTGTGTGTGAGTTTTTATAAGGGCTTTCTATAGCACATGCACGCTTACTGCATGTTGCAAGTACTGTGCGTTTCACTTTTGGATGGGGGTTTATGGTTTAAGGGGGCTCTGTTTGGGATCACCACGACAAAATAAAACAAAAGAGCCAACATCACCAGCATGGGGTGGCAAAATGCAGCTGCCCCACTAATGAGATTTTAAAATGGGCTATAATGCCCTGTTAAATGGCCCCTACATGGAGAATTAAATGGTTCATGTGTTGATTTAGACATAGGGGGTGTGAGCTTCAGCATATGTGCGTGTGTGTGTGTGCGTGCGTGCCTGTGTGGTGGTGTGTGTGCGTGTGCTTGTGCAGGAGTGTGTTTATGCATGGGTACAAGCACACACTTGAATATTGTGTTTTTGTGCGGGTGTTGGCGTGCGTGCCGTCTGCACATTCTGTTATCAAACAACAATAACTTAAAGCTGGGTTGCCTGTCACAGTGCTAAGGCCATACATAAAGTACATTATATTATATTAGATTAGATTATATTAAAATAATATAAAGACATACCTATATAAAGGTTGAAAGATTTAGCTAAATTTATCAAATTATACTTTTATTAATATTCATTTATTGTGGAACTCAGATGTCCAAAGTACAAAAGCTCAAATACATGCTATACAGCATAACATTAAAGACTCAGAACATTTCATTTACGTTGAATTCACAAACATTTTATTATGTTCTGAGTAAGAAATTCGTGGTGGTCAAGCACTTTTCTAAATGATTGTTTACAGACAATGTCTAGAACACAGAGTACATTTAAGGAGGAAAATGTATACAGTAAGAATGTTGTCTTTTGTCAAAGAAAACGAGCAGTAAAAACTTCTTTATTAAAGACTTCTTTTATTCGGATAGGATGTGGTTATTTGAGACAGCAACAGCCTATATCTGCTGAGAGAAAAGACAGACAGAGAGAAAGACAGAGAGCGAGAGAGAGAGAGATAGAGAAAGGAAGAGTGCAAAATGTGTCTCACATCTCCCATTAATGCTTGCTTCTCAATGCTTCAGTGTGTACGTCGGACAAGACTGTATCTGACCATTGAAATTGGACACTGTCAGCGTGTGTGCAAAGTGTGTATAACGTGTATGTGTGCGTCATGTGCTTGTGTGTGAGAGAGCGAACTGAGGGAGAACTATGGGCCTGCCTTAGACATCTTTTGTGTGAGATATGTATGCTCTTTGTCGGGGAAATTGAAAAACATTAGCATGATAAAGGCGGGCCAAGGCTGCCTCGCATGTCACGTGACATCTCACTGAAAAAGCGCATAGATAGAAAATGACAACCAGCCCATTCACACACACACTCAACACATAAACTAGTCAATTGGTCTGCCAATAATATCACTATCAATTGACCCTGGACACATCCCAAATCTTGGAAGAGAAAAAAAAACTGTTAAACAACAACTCCATAGTAGGCTACTTGCCTTACTTGTAAATACACAAACTACAGGGTATGTTCATTTGATCTCCTTGGTCTCACTTTTTGTTTTTTTATTTCTCAATTTCGAGTGTGTTACCTTTGACTGTTTATTTTGTGTGTGTGTGTGCGTGCACGTGTTATTTGTCCATGAAAGTGCACGCACATCTGTGGCAGTGCTAATTAGAGAGCTGGGCTGAGGCATGCTGCTGTTTTTAAGATCCCATTTCAAAGGCTAAATCCGAGGGCTTATTTTTGGGACAGGAAAACTTGTTGACCTTTTTTTTCTTCTTAACCACACTGCCTATGATACACTGACAATGTTCGCGACTGACAGACAGGCTGAATGTATGTGATAGTTACAGCTGGAAAGATTTGTCAGCAATGGAACTGTGCTGTTAAATGGCAAAGTTATGGCTAAGGAGATTCAGATGTCAGTGTGACACTAATGCTAGCTGATTTAGTAGTACTTTTACAGTATTTGTGCAAGGTTGTGATTTCTTTGATGAAATTATGATTGCCATACCCTAACTGGGAAAGCCTAATGCCCCAAAATATGATAGTTTTGTGAACCAAATGTTGCCTCTTTGTGGAAAATGTCAGTATTACATAGAGAGACAATTAATGCTAGTATCACGTATTCAGATGAAAGATTAAGCCTGTTTCAAAATCAGGTCAGCAAACACCCAGATGAGATTTGAATATTAATTGCAAGCAGTCTTCTAATTATGAGTTGGGGGATTTTTTTGTTTTGAATTTTTATCCTATCACAGCATGTCTCTCTCTCCATGGACCATATGAATACCCTTTGATATATTTGCCCTCTTTATAAACACAAATAACATGCAGTACCTGCTTTCACTCGGCTTGGAATTCTTTTGACACTAAGCTTGTTTCTGTGATGGTACTATTTTATTATGAGAAGTGCTAATTAAATTACATCATCGGGTTTATTTTATATGGATTATTTCAACGGCAGGCTGGAAATATTAATGTTACACTACTTATTCAGTCATGAACAGTGTATCACTAAGACACATTAAGACACATGAGTAACCTATTGTGTCATTCTGACCTAATGGTTACAAACAACCTCAAGATGAAGAGCTGCAAAACAGCTCATTTGTCATCAACCAACAAATGTTCTGGAATAACTGACTTGAGTCAGTCACCATCAAGATATAATTCAAGCAGTTGTAATGATATAAGATTCAATAATGAAAATGATCACGTTTGTTATGTTTCGAGCTATTTTCACAAAGTTATTTTCCTGGTAATGTAACATAGGTTACCAATGACACTCTCAGGCTATAACGTTGATGACTTACTGTAACGTGAAGGCCTGAAGGGCGTTTCCTGTTCGTTTGATGATTATATCGGGGAGAGTGCTGCCATCAAGTGGCTGGATTTGTGGTAGCGTCTCAACTGTCTGAGCTCATTTTTTTTATATAGATGGTAATCATTCCAAATTTCTAATAGCCTACATTTTTTTAAATTGATGTATAATTTATATTGCATATATAGGTGAAAATGTATCTAAAATGTATCTAAATTAACTGGATATATTTTGATGTAATGGTTGCTTCACCTATCGTTAATAATATATACAGGCGTGGGTCTAAAAATACAGTACAATGTGATATTTTCATATAGGCATATATGTACTTATTATAAGTACATTCCTACAGTACATTTATACAAATATTTTAGTAAGTTTTATAGTAAGATTTATGTGCGGCAACATTTGAACAATCATCTTTTTTTACCACATTTTGTGCTTAATGCACCATATATATAAGGTCCCATCATGAGGTCCGTGCTAGTTATACTAAACAGAACCTCATCCTCATCATTTTAAGGTGTCAACTAACTGACACGCATGGATGTGTGACATGACTGCAATCGGCCCCTAAACAAAAACAAAGTCTGGGTGAGGGATGAAGTGCTGCATAAGTAACATGGGAACCACCATGTATACCCATTAAGTCCCAGGCAAGGTTTAGGGTAAGGTCACAATACTGCATAGCTAGTGGGCGACACGTTATACGTAGTTTGGTGACAAGAGCCTCTTTAACAGTGTCAGCCACCCCCTTGTCCCCCATTTCCCTATCAGTTGTGAAATGCCTCAAAATGAGTAATAACTGGCTTTTGACGCCATTTTCACTTTTCCAGTATACACCTGCTCACCCCTAACAGCCAGCCATTGTCTGTGATGGGGGAGGGGTGAGGACAATGTGAAGACAGACTATGTGGGGTGGGATCGGGACACATTGCTTCACCTTCCCTCTCCTTCAGCCTGACAGCAGTTGAATTACAGTAAATAATGGCCCTCCTCAGCCCACACATGGGCCTGCCTGGCCCCTTAATGGCTCCCAGATGGGACCAGACAGCCGGTCACCATGAGCATCACCGGACCAGGCACGCACTGCAGCGCTGGGGCAGGGACCCCGGAAACACAAGCTAATCCTTTCAACACTGAATCCTAACGTTATTAATAATAGCACCACTAGTACCACTACCACTTTTATACCAGTATTTTGATAATAGGTCATAGTAGATAAAGGCTTATCCTTGGACGAAGAGGAGATAGGTATCTGGCAGGTCTGACCCCCAGGTGACCCTCATCACAAGAAGCGTAAGACCATTCCTATTCAGCATGACTGGATGGTGGATTTGTTGCAGGTGTAGTCTGTTACTTTACTGTATCAGCGGTGTACACACAACACATACTGTAAGGATTGCAGAGCGACCTACTGTAGGTGCTGACATTCAAAATCACAGTGCGCATACTGTTTATGAGTGTGAGGGACCCAACAGTATGGCAAGAGGAGAACAGGGTTGAGTGAATAATTGGGAATTTATTTTCCCATAACTGATAATATACCGACCAAAGATTTTCACCAAGCGAGAGCGGAAAAACCGGAAACTAATGCTTTCATTTAGTCATATTGAGCACCAGCCATTATCTCTGTTCTAGCTTTCATTTCTATTGGTCAAAGAGGTTGTCTGCAACATGTATTATGGCCAATTTCAGCCAATGTTCAGGCCCGTCACAAAAAATAGCTGGAACTCTCGATGTAAACAAAGGGATGCCATTATTCGCAAGGTCTTGTCGAGTTGGCGAAAAAAAAACGAAAGTAGAAATTATATATCGTTTCAAATATATTTAAATATGAATTACGCTATGATCTACGTTACGTTACGTTATGGTCTGTATTGCCCAACTCGGACTCTAAGGGGTTTAAACTCACGGAACATATAAGAGATAAATGTAAACAAGTATACAAATGAAGAATATAAATAAGTACATTTTAAATTATGTCAACAAACAGAATATAAATGTATATAAAATATTTAAACAAAAGTCGACGTTAGCAGAGACCCGTTCAGCTCCAGAATAGTTAGTCTAGTTCAGGGGTAGGGAACCCTGGTCCTGGAGAGCCGCAGCCCTGCATGTTTTAGATGTCTCCCTGCTCCAACACA
>JAODUE010004412.1:369-10603 GCA_027564755.1 Amblyopsis hoosieri
GTAGTACACTACATATCACATGCAGTGTATTGAGTAGTACACTACAGTACACATAGTGTATTGAGTAGTACACTACATATCACATGCAGTGTATTGAGTAGTACACTACAGTACACATAGTGTATTGAGTAGTACACTACAGTGCATATCACATACAGTGTATTCAGTAGTACACTACATATCACATACAGTGTATTGAGTAGTACACTACAGTACATATCACATGAAGTGTATTGAGTAGTACACTACATATCACATACATCATACTATAACACAGTGTGTATATTACATGCAGTATGCTGTACACACACAGTACACATTACATAAAGTATACTGAATCACAATATAATATAGTATACATTATACTGTAACAGTGCATATTGCATAGCACGTAATATGTTACAGCATGTTACACATGCACACATACCCTGCTGTCATTCAGAATAGGTCATCAACACTCCCCTATGGTGATGGCTACATAGGTAATTCCCCTGAGTGCAGTGATTACTGTTGGTGCTGCATGTGCATGAGGCAGGCACACGTCTGTGGGGGTGATGGCGCTCAGTGCACACTGGGATGCAGCGCAGGCCTACACTGTAATCACCTAGCACGCAGTGTGTTGGGACAGGGTAGAGCAACACAGAGCCTTGCCTACTGGTGTTAGGACGGACGGACATACGTATGGATCCAGATATGTGTGGAGGAATATAGATGGAGGAGACCGTGTGAAGAGGAACAAGTGTGTGTTTTGAGATGAAGAAAGGTGGTGTTCTTCATTAAACTGGGGCTTTCTGCCTTGCCTGGCCTGGCCTAACCTTGCCTGGCCTGGCCTAGCCTAGCTTAGGCTAGCCTAGCATAGCCTCCCCTCCCCTCACCTAGCCTAGCCTAGGCAAGCAATGCAAGGCCGCACCTTGGCCCATGGGCGGCTCCCTGCTGCAGGCTCGCTGCACCGAGGTGCTGGTCACCTGCTGCTACTACTGCTGGTCTATGCGTTCCTGTACCTTCCATCTCTAGCACACCACAACGCCACTCTCTGAACACGGACTGAGCTTTTTGACGCCCTTAGCTGCTGGAGATCTGTGGACAGCGGTTGCTGTGACGACTGTGCATATATACGCCCCACCGTCGAGGGGCGTCTTTGATTGGGTCGTTATTGTGGCGCAGCGCGTTTGATTGGCCAAATACAGTTTGTATCGGAGTGTGAGACCCCACTGTAAGAGATGTGGTGATAAATGCTTGTTTAGTTGTTTTCTTTCCCCGGTTTATACCGGAACATATTTCCCCCTAGAACTGTACTGTCTTCTAGAACAATCTATGTGTTACATTTAGAAAATATGGGTGCTGGAGTCTAATGGGACAACACGGTTGTGCTCTATTTCTGTATTGTTATTACTGGTGATACCAGCACTGGTGTGTATAGTTGCTACTATTTAAACATTAGATTTAACTGCATACATGTAAGAATTGATTGATGAACTATATGACATTAGTTCATTATCTTACTTTCTGTGGCACTGTGGGTAATAATAATTGATCATAAATCATATTGTGCTCTATCGCACACTTCTAATTACAGAAAATATATGTATTTACTACATGCGTTCTGACAATAAGTGTGAGTATATGGTCCCTCTCGTGTGTGGGGGAGGGGTGGTGTTGAGATGAGGATCACCTGTGAAAGGATTATGATTTTAGAAAGCGACAGATTATGGGTTTAATCTGGAAAATAAAAGGCAAGGCAACAACACATGATGCTCTGCTGTTTTCACTCTGAATAACAAGTGCCGTGTGTCTGTGTCTGTGTAACTGTCTGTGTGTGTGTGTGTGTGTATATCTATCTGTCTGTCTGTATCTGTATGTGTGTGTGTCCACCAGAGCTCTGTTGGATCAACGTCTAGTGTGTCTGTATATAGCTGTCTCTTATTATAGTGTGTCTGTATATAGCTGTCTCTTACTCTAGTGTGTCTGTATATAGCTGTCTCTTATTATAGTGTGTCTGTATATAGCTGTCTCTTACTCTAGAGTGTCTGTATATAGCTGTCTCTTATTATAGTGTGTCTGTATATAGCTGTCTCTCACTATAGTGTGTCTGTATATAGCTGTCTCTTACTCTAGTGTGTCTGTATATAGCTGTCTCTTACTCTAGTGTGTCTGTATATAGCTGTCTCTTATTATAGTGTGTCTGTATATAGCTGTCTCTTACTCTAGAGTGTCTGTATATAGCTGTCTCTTATTATAGTGTGTCTGTATATAGCTGTCTCTCACTATAGTGTGTCTGTATATAGCTGTCTCTTACTCTAGTGTGTCTGTATATAGCTGTCTCTTACTCTAGTGTGTCTGTATATAGCTGTCTTTTATTATAGTGTGTCTGTATATAGCTGTCTCTTACTATAATGTCTGTATATAGCTGTCTCTCACTATAGTGTATCTGTGTAGGCATGTGGACGAGGTGGTGCGGTTCCAGAGCCTCCCCCCACGTCGCCAGCTGACATACCAGGCCAAACAAACGATCAGCAGAGAGATGGAGCTGGAGAGGATGAGGAGGGCCGAACAGATGATGCTTCTACGGAATCCTGTAACTGTAAGATAGACAGGCACGCATGCACGCACGCACACAGAATCATTTGAGTTGATTTTAATACAAAACGTGCATTTCAGCTTGTGAACCACTGCAGTGTATTTTAGAAAGGACATAGAAATACAGATTTGTCTAAGCAGCTATGTTGTTTAAATGATGACGATGTGGCCCTTCAAACTATCATATTGCTTCTGTTTTATTTGGCTGTGCCTTTTTATTTATTACCTTTTTTTTATACATTATGCCTAGTAAGTAATACAGTTGGCAAATGTATTAGAAATATTATGCAAAAAACTGTATACTTTAGCTCCTATTAGTACAGTTCTTTATACTTTAAGTTCCTTGAAAAAGGACACTGTGATATGAGCATTGCTTGTTGGGTTGTTTGCATTTAATGTTAGTTGTCATGTTGTATTATTAGAGTCTTAGGGTTTAGGTGTGTGTGTGTGTGTTGCAGAAGGTGGAGCCAAAGCAAGCCGCCGCCCCTGCATCAACCAGGAACCATCAGCAGAGACTGGAGAACATCGTCAGACAGACAACGGTTGAGATCAGGGTGCGTCAGTGCGCACACACACACACACACACCTACCTGTGATCTGACTACATTCAAACAGATGCATTATGCCAGACAAAGCCAATAGGTGGCGGTACAGAGCAGACAGCAAACAGAAGTTGGCAAGCTGTATGTGCATTGTGTGGTGGGGGAGGTTGTAGATGGAGGTGTTTGTGTTGATTGTCAGCTGAGCCCTATACCTGCTGGAGAGTGTGAGGTATAGGGCATAGAGGGGAGAAATGAGGATAATGAAAGCTGCGGGGTTGTTTTCCCTGAGGGTCAGCCCAAGGCGTTAAGGCTAATGATGTGTGCGCGTGCGTGCGTGTGTTCTAACTTACCTGCGCTGTTAATGAGGTCCTATTGTTTAGGGATTCCGGTTAGCAACGACCTCCCTTTTCTGATTGTCACGGTGATATCATCATTTGTCATATTTGCATTATAGCCGGAGGTGGATTTCTTTGGGCGAGCGGTTGCCCCCAAACCCCAGAGGCCACAGTCATCAGACACAGGTACTGTAGTCTCTCTGCTGTAGTGTTTAGTGTTGTACAAGCTCGGATTCACCCCCAAGGTTGTTTGGCTGATTAGAGGTCAATGGACAAATCAAAGCCCCCTCAGGCCTGAAAACACCATCTGTTGCTAATTTGACTGCGTGTGGCTCTGTGCATATGGATGCCATTTTGTATGCCATCAGCACAATAGCCCTTGTTACGATGTAATGTAACTGGATTATAGTGAGTTAATTTTCTGTCCAAAAGATGTCAAACTGGTTTGACAACTGACATTTTTCATGTTTATCTCACAATCATAGTATAAACGCATTGTATTGTTATATTATCTCTATAAAACTAGATTAGCTTCAATCTAAAATTGAGATTGCCATTGAGGTAGGTGATCTGATAGCATTTACATAAGACATTAGTATTGGATTTACTTGATTAGCCACAAATTGGTCTTAACATTAATATTATTTTGTGTATATATATTTAAAAAGGTCCCTTCACCACTGTATATAAACGTCCCATCTCCAGTGAGGCTAAAGTCCTTCTGCACCCTGCTAGGTGAGAAGAGCATTGAGGTGTCCATGGGCAGAGCAGTGGGCCACAGTGACGTGTGGTTCCGCTTCAACGAGGGCGTGTCCAACGCCGTCAGGCGCAACGTCTACATCAGAGAACTCCTTTAGCCCCGCCCCCGATGTGCCAGCCAACCTCACTCCTCCCGTTTGTGTCCCACTGTAATAATGACGCCATTCCTAATTGCATAAATTCAAAACAGTCTTTATTTTGATTTGACGGTGTAAACAGCTAATGAAAACATAGTTTGATAGCATTGCTCAGTGGTCCATTACTAAACAAATCCTCTAGAAAGCTATTCTCAGTGCATTACACTCCCCCACACACACCCATGGCTGCCACTTGACAACATAAATAAGCATTCACGGGTCTCCAAATAAATAATCAGAATGAAAGCGTGTGCACGTGTGTGTGTGTGTGTGTGTGTGTGTGTGTGTGTGTGAGAGAGAGTCGGAGAGTGCAACATGATTGTATGTGTGGGAACATGGGGCTTTAGGCTGTGTGTGTGTGTGAGACACCATTAGAGAATCACACATTTGCCCTTCTCCACCCAGGGGTTGGCTCTCATAAGCTCAGGGTTGAGAAATGGATCTTCACACACGCAGCCTTCAATCCACTTCACTAGCCTGTAATGCACAAGAACAGCCATTAGCAAAGACCCAGTACACTCAGAGAAGTGTGTGTGTGTGTGTACACTCACTCTGTAACTGTGATGGAGGACTTCTCTCTATTGATCGCCAGTTGGTACTGCAGACTCTCCACCTCCCGTTTCATTTGAGGAACATCTAGCTCATCCATGATGCTCCTGCTGTTCATGACAAACAGTAAATTCAGAAGACTGATTTCTGTTCTGACAGGAATTCTACTCAATATATCACAATATCCTAGAATAGCATTGCCATTTTACTAATTTGAGAGAGATTAAACTTAGTCACATAACAGTTTAGTGCGTTTTAAGTATGTCATTATGTAAGTGATAGTAGGCCTGCATAATAGGCTAGTACTGTAGCAGTATTTTTGTTGAGTGGTCTGTTAATTATGTTATAT
Organism: Amblyopsis hoosieri; assembly: GCA_027564755.1. NCBI lineage: Eukaryota > Metazoa > Chordata > Actinopteri > Percopsiformes > Amblyopsidae > Amblyopsis > Amblyopsis hoosieri. The sequence continues at coordinate 5,618 of JAODUE010004412.1, forward strand.
TATGCAATCAACCAGTCATTCCCAAATAGCGAGATGACAAACAGCTCCAACTTGCCGGTGATACATTCTATTGAATTTATCCATGACCGCGAACAGTTATTCGTTAATGGATCTATGTAGGTCGAGCGCTTATTTACGGTGAAAGCATCTGCCGCTGCCAGCATCCGTTCGCCACGTTCTCGAATGGGACCGATCGTTCCGTAGCTTGCTTGTACGCTCTCGCGTCCAAAAGGCAGGCCTTCGTAATTTAACTGCATTTGCACCAACATTACTAGCCTGTATGACAATGAAAGATTCGGTAGCGCTCAAGCACGTCGCTTATTGCTGTCCGGTGGGTGAACAATTTCCGAGGTTGTTTTGCTGTCAAATGCCCTTAGAAATAAATAAAACCAAAAGCCAGAAACGAACGTAATGGCTTTACGATTCAGAACCTAACGACGATTGTGTAATAGCCTGTATGAATACTGGACGACGACAGCATTAAATCCAATACATTATAGGCTGGCTGTGACTTACCGTCGTCAGGCCTAGTCGAGTGACCAGTTATCTGTTCTGCGCCTCTCGATTTTCCGGTCAACCGAGTGATGGTGGGCGAAGCAAGGGCCGTACTGGTACTGCGCAGAGTGGATTAGCCGGCTCTCACTCAAATCTGATATCCGCTGGAGCTGGAGTCTGGCTTCAAAGGACTGCTGCTGGTGGTCCCTGTAGCCTGTTATCTATGCGCAGGACACTCCCTTGCGCTCCGCCCTAGTAGCGACTAAACGAAGGATGCGCACGATCTGCTGGCCCTGGTTTGGTAACCAAACGAGGTTTTGAGCCCTGGGCCTGGCCAGTGCGCACCTGTATGGAAATCCTCTGGGTCACGATTGAGGTTTGGCCAGGATACACGCAAATGAGGACACGTCCCAATGGAAATATCAACGCATGAGTGTTTCTATTTAAGGCAGACACACCCCTTGTCCCACGGTAGGTCAAGAGCTGGTTGTTTTTAAAAGTAAAAATTGCTGTCACGTTTGTCTGAAAAGAAATTTAGTCTTTAGTGCAGGCTACTAATCACCGCCCCACGATTCACTACCTAGTTTAAACGTGACACCACTCAATTTTCAGCTTCGTTGAACATCGGACTTTCCATCGGCTAGCCCAACTCTAAACTCAAACGTGCCCGATTACGGCCTTTAACAGATTGGACAACAGGTATTTCACTGGTAACTCACTGAAACTTTTAATACATTTGTAAGTAACTTTACAGATGTTGAGAATGATGCGTTATCTTTAAACCTTTATTAAATATTGAACATTTCCACACTTTAAATAGTCACAAGCAGGCTAAGAAGACCTGGATGTTATCAGCTAACCACTGATATGCAATGGAATGTAAACCATGGAACACTACTATCAGTTCACTGAATCACATGCCATCAGATTTATTTCACTGGTTGCACAATTAACAGATTTATGTACATTATAGAAAGCAGCTAGCTGCTTTGTATTTGCGTTGCTTGGCAACAGCCCAGTCTACTTTTTGTATTACAATTCTGTAATAGAATCCTGATACATACAAAATAATTCACTTTCTTGCATTGTCATCTCAACTGAATGACATGCCCTTTAACAGGAAAGGTATTTTCTCCCAAAGGTTCCCGCTTGTAGGAGCCTCCTGGCTGCATCCGACATTTCACCTCAGCTTCAGTCACAATTGGCACACCTAAGAGTTATGAGAATTAAGAGTCAATACAGAAATCTCTCAGTGTCTCTCTCAAATGTCAGAGTCAATTACTTAAAACCATAAGCCTCAGAATAAAAGGTAGAATCAGAGGCTGAATCTCAGCTCTCATTGGAGGTGTCAGAAATACAATATTGTCATCAGTGGCCAACTATAGCAACATATCCCCAATAAACAGAACATTTGCATGCCATACCTCAATACAGGCAGAAAAATCTTCATGTAGGTTGATCACCTTAAACAGCTACAAGGCAGACCAGGTTACCTGTAACACAAATAAGAGCGAAGAATGCAAGTCTTCTTGATATTTTAGATATGAATCCAGATATGAAACCTAATTATTTAAGTGCAACTGCACCCCAGCTCGAGCCACTCGAGTCTGGCTGCAAAAGGAGTCTATACCCATAGACTTTTAATGTTCAAATGTTTTACTTTACAAAAAGTTATTAGGTTTACAGCCTGTTTAAACATTTTGTCTTTATAGCTAGTCTCCATGTTTATGCCAACTGTACAGGGGGTGAATGTTTTAACTCAGTTAGCCATGCATTTTACCCCCCATTATAGTGAATATGGGACTAGGAGGGCGGTACAGGCGGAATTAGGTACTGCAATGATGGCGGCGGCCAGACCCAGCATGGGACGGCGTACGTTCTTGAGGAACGCTATGGGTGACGTCACGGAGAGTTTGTTCATTTATACAGCATGAACATGACGTTATCAGCACATAAAATGCCTTATAAAAATCGGAATTGCGTCAATGTCACCAGCGTTGATGTCTCAGCAACACAATTACGTAGTTTACAGCTATATAACAAAATGTTATGGTGCAGTCACACTTCAAGTATCTGAAGCCTCAGTGTAAAGACAGAATCATGTGCTGGAGACCAGCACTCATATGAGGTGTCAGAAAATATTTTTGTATCATCAGTGGCTTTCAAATGCTAGTTTTAAATTGGATTTTCCGTGCACGTGTAGACTTACATGATGCGTTGTCCCATCTTCAGACAGCATTACAGCTCATCTCGGGCCTGCCATGCAGCATGCAGGATAGCAGTTGTAGCATCCGCCAATTGGCACTAAATGGCCACTGCTTTAACGAAAAACAAAGTTTTGTATCAATATGCATGCATAACATTGCCCAAGACACTAACGTAAAGTCCGATAAACATAATACCTAGTTAACCGCTTTAAAACGTGATACATCTCAAATACCGATGGCCTGTTCAATACTACATCACATGCCTTCTAATAATGTTAAGTTTGAATATTTAAAGTGTGGGTTTACTCTAAATCTCACCCACGTGTCCGGCTGAAAGCACGCAGGTGGCCTCTTTGAAAGAAACCTTAACCTCCACAGTTGACGAATAATGTAAAGTTAATTCAACGATCTTAATTGTAAATGCTCACCATTTTAGTCTCTTTCTCAAGCTAATGCCTGTGAAACTTGAAAAATAAGTAGATCTTCTGTCCAACACTGCCATCTTTTGCGTGTAATGCAAGTAAGAGAAAGGACGCAGGACACGAGAGGCTGCTATATATAGGCTACATCACAAGGGTGACCTCATTGGCTGACACCAACCAATAGCATTCACATGCGTTGGCTTCCGTAACACCGGAAGTAAAGGCTCAAAATATAAACTGGTTGAAAACCTAAGAATAAACTGAAGTTCCAGTTCATTTCATCATATAGTCTGGCTACTGTAATTTACAAGCACACAATAAATAAATAAAAATGTATTTTACCCAACCAAACAAAAGTACCCTCCTTGAAGTCTAATCTGCAGTCTTTAAATATGCTTTGTATGATTGTGTGAGAACAATTCAATAATACCAGTGATAATTTATTTCCAATTTATTAAAGCATGCTAGAGAGATCGTGTTTTTAACAGTACATTTATTCGGATCACAGCTGTACAGGAATGCATCATCACAGCAGAAACACAACCTAAACCCAACCATGGCACAACTTCCATCACAACACATCCAAAAACGCAACCATGGTTTGTACAGGTTCAATCAATTCACCTCCATTTATAGTTATTAGTATTTTTATTCACAAAGCACAGCCTGTCTCTCATATATTGTATCCTTATAAAATACAAGTTAATTCTTCATTGGAATGAACACTGATGGTTGTTCCACTGTCTGGCCTACAGGGGAACCACTGAATACTAAGGAGCCAATGAGCAGAGCATATAAAGAGCTTATTGGGGCTCAGACAAGGCTCAATGGTTCCAAAATGATCAATAGAAGGAGGTTATTGAGAGGATATATTATAGGGCCTACAAATCAACTCATAGGGTAGTATGTCTGACCACAGACACTTTACAAGAGAGTCATAATGATATTGACAAATCGGAAACAGTTTAAAATTAAAACAATAAGAGAGAGAAACAATATTTTAAACAGATGCAAGATCACTACCAAGGCACAGAGAGGTGCAAATAAATGGGACTGAGACGGGCAAATGGGTTGACAAAATCATAGCAAGCGGCTGATTATACTATTAACCAACACTAGAGGGAGCTCTAATAGCGGATTTGTTATTTTTATATGCTCTGACCGTATACTGGATGTACTATATATATAAAGCATTGAAATATAGGTTCATCTTTTAAAAGCACTGTTCACTGCAACAGGACAATGGGGGACACAGCATGTGTGTGTGGTTATATGTGTTTGTATACTAGCAAAGTTGCCCTTAGCTGGAGCCTAACAACAGAGCAGGGTAGCAGTGTCACGTGTGTGCCTGTGTGTGTCGGTGTGTGTGTACGCGCTCATGTGCGTGTGCATGTGCGTGCATGCACGCCTGTGTGTCTCAAAAGTCATGGAAAAACATCTATCGTATTTCTGAGCATTAGGATAACTACTGTAGGTGTGGAAGGACATCAACATCAGCGTCAGCAGGGACTAGACACACTGATAACAACAACGCCAACAAGAACAACAACAGCAAACAACAATGGGAAGAGACACACAGATCAGGAGTTTGTCCACCCAGACACACAGGAGACGTATACAGGCTGTAGCATTTGCCTGGCCAACACGTGACTGGAGTAAGACACCCTCAGAGCGGTGCCTGCTTATCGCTGCACTTCTAAGAGGACCTCGTAAGTACTCTGAAATCTTATCTATACAATCTACCTAACTATGTGCCTGTCTGTCAGCCAGTTAAGCTTGTGCTTTTTTCTCTCTGGGGGGGGGGGGGGGGGGGGGGGGGGGGGGGGGGGGGGGGGGGGGGGGGGGGGGGGGGGGGGGGGGGG